>CAUYQV010127012.1:0-12985 GCA_963574575.1 Galagoides demidoff
GCATCACAGCTCATAGCAACCTCCAACTCCTGGGCTCAAGCCATTCTCCTGCCTCCGCCTCCCAAGTAGCTGGGACCACAGGCGCCCGCCACAATGCCCGGCCATTTTTTGGTTGCAGCCATCATTGTTGTTTGGTGGGCCTGGGCTGGGGATTCAAACCCGCCACCTTAGGTGTACGTGGCTGGCACCTTAGCCGATTGAGCCACAGGCGCCGAGCCAAACACATATAGGTTCTATGCATACTCACCTTTGGTGTGTGGCATAAACTTTGCTTAACAGAAATATACCCATTTCTTTGCTCTATTTAAAAATAAAACTTTGTGGTTGTCATCGACTTTTCCAGTTCAAGGTGTGAGTGAGTTACCACCCCGTCACCAATGATGTGAATCTTGCCTTTGGTGTATTGGTTATAGCTGTGTATTTCCTAAGACAAGTTAAAAATTGGGGTGTCCCTTTTATCTGCCACCTAAATGGCAACAGTGTGGGCCTAGAATTCCACAGTGTGTTAAGCTTCAGTAATCACTGTGGTCAGTGACCCAGATCTCAGATCACATCCCCTCGAGAGGAAGATATTCTTTTGAGCCTGAAGTCTTGAAAACAGTTCCATTTTGCCAGTGAGTTCTTCATGCCTGCTCCTTTGCTCAGCCCCTGTTTGTTAAATCTAAGGCCTGATGCCCATTACTTTGCCCTGTGTGAATTTCAATACCTCAGTTTCCCTAGTTTTAAAAAATAAGTTCACATCTGTTGGAAGCTGGTTTGCACATTCTCTGTTCTAATGGTTTGGAGCTCTAGGGGATTGGAGCCATATATCCTAGCCAGTTATAGGACTCTGCTTAAGGTGATGGTGACATAGAATGATTACTCAAGATCCAGGTTGTGGGGCTTGGGGAGGAGGAGGTGCTCAGGAGATTCCTGCTTTGCAGACAAGCTAGGGACCCGAGGAGGAGGGAACCACGCCCCTATAGGGTGGTATGCTCAGTCTGTGGTCAGAAAGTGACACTCCCACTCCCATCTCTGGAATATCATTGCTCACTTAGAATCAAACAATGAAAACAAACAAAATCAAAGAGATTATTTGAACATATAAAAGAAAGGACTCTGGAATCACATTCTTCACTCACACCTGTAATCGCAGCACTCTGGGAGGCCAAGGCAGGTGGATCATTTGAGCTCAGGAGCTCAAGACCAGCCTAAGCAAGAATGAGACCCCTCCCACTTCTACTAAAAATAGAAAAAAAAAAAAAAAACAGCCTGGCATGGTGATGGGCACTTGTTGTCCCAGCTACTTGGGGGCCTGAGGCAGGATTGCTTGAGCCCAAGAGTTTGAGGTTTCTGAGGCTTTACCCAGGGTGACTGAGTGAGACTCTGCTTCAAAAATAAAAAGGGAGGGGCATTAAACACAGGATGAACAGCTCCATGTGCAGGTGCCCTGCCAAGCAACACAGGTGTTAACTTAATTAATCCTTCTGTAACCTTAGGAAGTGGACATTGTCATTCCCATCATCCCTGGTTAGAGTTAAAAAAATGTAAGACTTGGGTTAAATCACTTGCCCAAGGTCATGAACCTTAATTTGAACTTTGTTTTATTCCAACACCTCTGCTTATAAGCGGCATTCTAAGCATCACCTGTAGCCAACAAAGGCACACAGGTGAACACTGGCAGGAGAGTCCCAAAATTCATGATCACCCGGCGGTATCTCAACTATCAACATCAGAGCCTGATACCCTTAAACATTCCCGACTTTCTTCACTCAGCTCTGTCTTACTAATGATGCTCTGTTTACCAAGCATGTGGCTGGCAGAGATTTGCCTTCTGGTTTTGTTTTATTAGGGAAAATGCCGCAGGGTGTTCAGCTTGCCTGATAGGTGGGGTCCCTCTAATCTGGTACAAGACTATTCCAGCCTAGAGACACCAGGCCCCCCTGATGTGGCTGTGGTGGATCAGCCTCTTTGATTTCATTGCCTTGAAAGAATACACAGAGCCAGGTGCGGTGGCTCATGCCGATAATCCCTACACTCTGGGAGGCTGAGGAAGGAGGATCCCTAGAACTCAGGAGTTCTAGACCAGCCTGAGCAAGAGCAAGATCCTGATTCCACTAACAGTGGAAAAATTTTCCAGGCTTTGTGGCAGTTGCCTGCAGTCCCAGGTACTCAGGAGACTGAGGCAGGAGGATCACTTGAATCCAGGAGTTTGAGGTTGCTTTGAGCTAGGCTGATGCTATGGCACTCTTGCCTGGGCAACAGAGGGAGGTTCTTTCAGAGAGGGAGAGAGAGGCAGAAAGAGAGAGAGAGGGAGAGAGGGAGAGAGAGAGAAACTCACCAAATCCTCAATTAAGGGGCTGTGTGCCAGACCTCTTGGAGAACTCACAGGACTCCTTATTACCTGGTACCCAGTCAGCCTAATAACATATCTTTCTTTCAAAATTGGAAACCATCTCAGAAATGTTATCTATAGAAATCCATGTATGACCCACCTTTTGTGAGTTAGACAAAGTTCTTGCCTTCTTTCCTTAATCAAACATAATCTGTTTGCATTCTGGAAAATTTCCCTCTCTTTGAGCAGGTGGGGGCCTGAATGGCCAGGTGTCCTAGGGGGAAGGCCGTTGACCCGGAAAACTGAATGTGACTGCCCCATCGCCGCCTGCCTCCCTCTAGTGGCAGCCTCAGGAATAGCAGGCGAGTGTAAATCACACTACATCCTGCCCAAGTGTAAAATCCTCCCAACATCTCTGATCACTTGAAATAAAACCCAACTGTTTACCAGCCTCCCCAAGATCACGCACTCCTTGTACCCTGCATGCCTCTCTGACCATCCCCATCTCTGTTCTCCCGGTGTTTCCACTTTTATTCTAACTTCAAACATGACAAACTGAGATGATTCCCCCAAGTATCCTTGTGCTTGCTTTTTACTCTCTGAAATCCCCTTCCCTCAAACCCTTCAAGCCCAGCTTCTGCTCTTCACTCAGGGTTCAGCTTCAATACCGCCTCTTCAAAGGAGCCTTCTCTGAACACTCAATCCTCGGAAACTCTTTTTCTTCTCTGCATGGCCATAGTTTAGGAGGTCTTCATGGTACCCGAAACCATCCAAACTTCTCTTGTTGATCTTTGTATTTCTTTTGCAACCTAAGTAACAGCTCTGTGAATGACCATTGCCTGCTTCCCTCAACTCCACAGTCCCCTGGAACAAGGCTCTACATGGATTTAGCAAAGAATCGATACCACCGCTCTCCCCGGATATCCGTGGCCAATGGGATTAGTCAACTGTGGCACTGTCCCCCCCTGCGTCTACTGAGACCACCATTGCCTGGAGAGCCTGACCTCACTCTGTATTTAAAAGTGAATTCCAGACAGAATCCAGAGCTACAGGGTATCACATAGGAAGAAAATACAGAGATGATATTTAAGGAAGAATATTCTTACAGTAGTGCAAGAAAAATCTCAAAGGGAAATTGATTCCAAAGTTACACATAAGAGCCAAAAGCCAATAAAGAAAGGATTGAAAAATCTGGCAGTAAAAATATTAAGGGTTTGTATAGCACAGTAAACCAAGTTAAAAGACAAATGAAACACTGGGTGATAAGACTTGCAAATCAACTGACCAAGGTTTAATACCTTAATTTTTAAATATCAACAACAACAAAAAACCATATAGAAAAAGAACATTAGATATAAACAAACAATTCACATACTACAGAGCTTCAGTGAGACTGTGGAAAGGCAGTTAACCTCACTTATAATCAAGAAAATAAAAATCAACATAGGAGTCTTTTTTTTTTTTTTTTTTTTTTTAAGTTTTTGGCTGGGGCTGAACCCACCACCTCCAGCATATGGGGCCAGTGCCCTATTCCTTTGAGCCACAGGTGCCGCCCAACATAGGACTCTTTTTCCTACTAGATTACAACAGAAAGAGTCAGTCTGTCTGGGAAATAACCATTGTTGTCATTAGGGACATAGTGTATGTGGGTGCTGCGCTTCTTAAAGGCAGTTTGTCAGTAGCTACCAAAATTTATAGTGAGTATGTAGAATGATTTCAGTTAGGTATTGACAGAAGTTGACATTTCCTTGAATAGTGAGATTAAGTACTTCTCAGGTTAACTATTCATTGTATACTTTCTTTTCTTCTTTTTTTTTTCTTTTTGTCACAATTTTACTGCTGCTTTTTTCCTCTTTGGGTGGATAAATCAATTATTTTTTTAAATTAAATCTTAGCTGTGTACGTTAATACTATCATGGGGTACAGTGTACTGTTTCTGTATACAATTTGAAATACTTTCATCCAACTGGTTAACATGGCCTTCATGTCTTTTTCTTAATTATCATGTTAAGACATTTATATTCTACATTTAGAGAGATTCACATGTACCCTTATAGGATGAACCATAGGCATGATCCCACCAATCACCCTCCCTTCACCCACCCCCAAATTGACCACATTTTAGGTCACAAGTCTAACCTCAGCAAAGTTAAAAGAATAGAAATTATTCCTTGCATCTTCTCAGACCATCATGGAATAAGAATTGAACCCAGTAACAACAGGAATCTGCAGACTCATACAAAAACATGGAAGCTAAATAACCTTATTTTGAATGATGGGTGGGTCAGAGACGAGATCAAGAAGGAAATTACCAAGTTTTTGGAACATCTGTATATTTTCCTATTCTGAACTTACCTGCTCATGGCCTTTACCTGCTTTTCTACCAGTCAGTTGTTAGCGGAAAAAGATTTGGGGGTGAAGAGAAACACAAAAGAGGCCCCTGAATTTTACATCATCACACAAGAGCTACTGAACTCCGTCACTTCACTTTCAATGTCTGAGCCACCAGACACAATAATGTAATTACAGTCATTCCTTAGCATGGACCCCACCCTAGGAACTTCCAGTCCCTCATAACTTGCTTAAAGGATGAAATGATAGCATTTAAATTAAAAACTAAATTTTATTGTGCATTCTTTAATTCGATTTGCAAACATTTATTGACTACCTATGTTTGCCAGAGACTGTTTAAGTATCCTTCTCTTCAACCCTTTTGCCTGCTCTTACCTATAAAATATGTACCACAGTACGGCAGAGAAATCAAAGCCCACCCCTGGAAAGATGCCCAAATCTTCCTTCCCAGCAAGAAGGAAAATCGTGTTATTAAAATTTAAGAAGCAGAATCTTGAAACTCGAAAATTTTCCATGCTGTTAAGTTAAAAAAGAAACAAAACTTAACAAAATTCTGGGTATAGTATAGCTTTTTTTACCCACATGTGCTAAAATATTATGCATATATATGCATATTCATATATGCATGTTTATGTAAATGAATCTGGAAATGTTCCAGAAGATGACACTCAAAACATTTACTCAAAAGGTAGACTCCCTGATTATTTTCATTTCTTTTTGACTTGTTTTTATTTCCTAATTTGCTACTACTAATGCATGATACCCCAATAAACTAAGAAAAGAAAAAAATTTCCTTGCACAATAGTTGAACATGGTTTCTGTAAACAACTGTCCCAGTGTCCCTTTCCTAATCTTACGAATTGGACAGTACTTTTAAAAAGTTACTGAAACTGCTATAAGCCTTAGTTTCTTCGGCTGAAAATAGTGTTAATGAGTAATAACTACTGCTGTGGGCTTATGGATTGGGTTGCAAGAGATCATGTTAGCAAAGCCTTTAGTACACAGCTTTGCACGTAGTAAATACTCTCAATGTTAGGACGTTTCTGTTTTCCTTTCCTCTTAAATGGACAAATGGTTAAAGCCAGTTAAACATTAGGGAGTCTATAAAAGCCATAACGATACATGTAGGAGTTTCCAGGGTAGCCCCAGTTTCAAATAGTTCATCCTCCTGCCAGACCACACATACTGATTTAAATGTAGGAGTCATGATTTTCATCAGGCTCATATTCCTTGGTCGTCTTATCCTGATATCTAACAGTTTTGAGCGCCTCCTATGTGTTTTCACTCTTCTGAAATAAGAAAATTAATAGCTCTGCGAGTTAAACACAGTTATCTGCAGTTATCTACAGTTTCAAGCTTCATTTGTAGCCGGAGTCTCTGTTATGCAGTTAACTTGGGTGTTATCTGCCTTTTTAAATAAATAGGCCACTTTAACTAATTAGAATGAGATAAGAAAATTATGTTATTAAAATTGAAAATGCAGAATCTTGAAAACTTGAAAATTCTCTACACATTAAGTTAAAAAAAAACAAAAGCTAACAAAATTCTCTGTGAATTATAGTTTTTACCCGCTTTTGTTAAATATTATATATGTGTACTATATATAAACACACATACATTCATATATGCATATTTATGAGTATGTATTTTTCAACCCGAGTGATATTAAAGATTAAATGGTAAAACATAAGGAGAAATCCTGAATATATTTTATAAAGAGAATGTAATACTGATAGTAAAAATAGGTACAGTTGCAGGGCACAGTGGCGTACGCCTGTAATCCCAGCACTGTGGGAGGCCAAAGCTTGTAGATCACCTGAGCTCAGGAGTTTGAGAGCAGCCTGAGCAAGACTGTGATGCCATCTCTACTAAAAATAGGAAAAAAATAGCTGGCCATTGTAGTGGGCACTTGTAGTCCCAGCTACTTGGGAAGCTGAGGGAAGAGGGTTGCTTGAGCCCAAGAGTTTGAGATTGCTGTGAGCTATGACACCAGGGCACTCAACCCAAGGCAAATTAGTGAGACCGTCTCAAAAAAAAAAAAAATTTTGGTAAAATTGCACTCCAAAAGAGAACCACAAACAGACCACTCATTCACACTAATGAATATTTGTGTCAAAAATTTCAATAAAATAGTAGCAAACAGAATCCGATAGCACATTAAAAATATAAATTCCATGAGTGCTTTTTGGAGGAATGCAGAGTGGGTTTACTATTAGGAGTTGCAATTATATAATTCATCATACATATATTCATAGATCTAAGAGAAAAATTATATGATTATTTTTATATGTGCCAAATCCCATTACACTTTATCATAAAATATTATAAAAAATAAATTAAGGGCGGTGCCTGTGGCTGAAAGGAGTAGGGCACCAGCCCCATATGCCAGAGGTGGTGGGTTTAAACCTAGCCCCAGCCAAAAACTGCAAAAAAAAATAATAATAATAATAATTAATTAATTAAATAAGACTTGACAGATATTTCCTCAACATTTATAAAAAGTAGATATACAACATTAACAACAAAGCTAGAGACTTTTTAGAAGAGTGTTGTCCACGATTTTTACACAAACATACCCCTTAAATAAATGTTATCAATTAACATTTGGTTGGAAGCATTAGTCAATCAAATTAGCTTTTAAGAAAAAGCAATTGGAGGTCCATGAATTAGAAAAAAAGAGGTAAAACTCGACTTATGTGCAGATGAAATAATTACACACCTAGAAAACTCAAGAGATACACCTACAAAAAAAAACTGAAAGACAATAAAAGAATTTAGAAAAGAGCTAGTTATAAAATGAAACACACCAAACCTAACAGTTTTCATATATTCAAACAAAAGCCAGACAGATGATACGATAGAAGAAAAAACACATTCACATGATGGGAGAACGAAAATATCTTGCTATAAATTTAATAATCAGTTTTCTGTTAAAGGAAACTCTTGGAAGTGCCCCAAACAGACTCGACCGAAAGAGGCAGCATCTTAGAGATGCTACTTTTCCCAACGTTAACTTACAATGTGGTGAGATCTCCATAAAATGCCCCTGATTTGTTTTCTCTAGACGAGTTAATTATAAAATTTACTCGGAAGCAGAAACAAAGAAGAGCCAGGAAAAGCCAGGAAGAGGAAAGCTAAGAAGGACGCTAGCCCTGTTCTATGCCAAGACGCACAGCAAGCTTTATAAACATGAAGGGCGGTATTGGTGCATAAGGACACAGGCTAACAAGGCAACCACAGAGCCTCCAGTCACGGACACGATCCTGGCTGCACATTCAGGATATGGTGAAGGTGCTTTGTGAGATCAGCAGAGAAGAGAGAAACTTTTGCTAAGTGGTTGGTCAGACAAAAAATGAAAGCAAATCTGCTTCTCAGACAATACACAAGGATAAATTCCAGATGGAGAAGAGAGTTAAGAGTAAAAACTGGAAGTGTACAAGTACTAAGATCATGAGTGAATTCCACTGTAGCTTCGGTGGGGGAAGTTTTGGTTAACTGCTGTTCAAAGTTCAGAAGACTGTAAGGTCAAATAATGAAAGTATAAAAAGAAAAAGAAGATATCGTAGGGGTAAAGATACCATAGCAAAGAGAAAAAAATGATACACTGAGAAAAAATATACGCCGAATATAGTAACAAATCGTGTCAATAAATCTCCCTAACATATATAAAGCTCCAAAGAAAATTCCAAATATCTATAAATTTGTAGAAAATAGACAAGAGAAAACAAAAGTTCACAGAAAAATTAATTCAAATGGATCCAAACTATAGGAATAGGTGCTCAACTTTATTCATCGAAAGCAATCTACTTCAGATTGAGATGTGGTTTCTCATCCATTGGGTAATGATACCCAAACTTTCTTATTAATTTGGCAAAAATCCTGTAGATGAGACTTCAGGTGAGTAGGCAAGTAGACGCTTCTATGTATTGCTACTGAAAACGCAAAATGGCACAACAGTTACAGAAGAGAATTTGGCAATATTGAAACAAAGTATGTGTGCATGTGAACTTCGACTTGAAAATCCCTTTTCTTGGACTGTATCCCAACGATACACTAGCAAAAAGGAGAGAAGGAAGGGAGACAGAGGGAAGGAGGCAGAGGAATAGTCTCAAGGCTGTTTATTAAGGATTAATTATAATAGCAAAACCTTGAAAAAACCCTAAATGTGCATCAGTAAGAGATTAGTCAGATAAATCCTGGTACATTCACACAACCTAGTAACACACTGATTTATAAAGGAATGAGAAATAGTTCTATA
Organism: Galagoides demidoff; assembly: GCA_963574575.1. Classification (NCBI taxonomy): domain Eukaryota; kingdom Metazoa; phylum Chordata; class Mammalia; order Primates; family Galagidae; genus Galagoides; species Galagoides demidoff. The sequence continues at coordinate 8,925 of CAUYQV010127012.1, forward strand.
CAGACCCTTACAGAGTGGAACAAAAGATACATTGTTATGTACAGAAAGCAAGGTAAAAAAAAGTGTGAATGCTGTGCTTTTTATAAATAAAGGGAGTATGGATATATGTATATACCTGCTTATATTAATAAAAAGCAAATGATGGAAGGATAAACCATAAAATTAAAAGAAAACGGTTACTCATAAGGTGTTTTTTTTTTAATATTTCTTTATAGATTTGACTTGGGAACCATGCAACTAATTTACATAATTTTAAAACAAAATTAAACTTAAAAATCAATTACTCCTGGCTCGGCGCCTGTGGCTCAATAGGCTAAGGCGCCAGCCACGTACACCTAAGGTGGTGGGTTCGAATCTCCAGCCTGGGCCCGCCAAAAAACAATGATGGCTGCAACCAAAAAATGGCCGGGTGTTGTGGCAGGTGCCTGTGGTCCCAGCTACTTGGGAGGCAGAGGCAGGAGACTCGCTTGAGCCCAGGAGTTGGAGGTTGCTATGAGCTGTGATGCCATGGCACTCTACCCACGGGGATAGCTTGAGGCTCCGTCTCAAAAAAAAAAAAAAATCAATTACTCCTAATAAAAAATAAAATGAAACTGAAGAACTTCAGCGTATTTATGGTTTGTCCCAAACTCACAAAGATAAAGAGAATTCCAAGTGATTCTTGGATAATGTGACTGTTTATCTGTAGCAGGCTGTACCTAAGGACTAAAATAACTGCCCCTCCCCTAAAAATGTAAACTTATGGATACTTTTTCTTCTCTTTCTTCAAAGTATCTTTGCTAAGAAGAATATGTTTCAGCTCCATCCATGTAAACACGTAAGAGGTAAAGTCTCCATCTTTCTTTCAGGCTGCATAATTTTCCATCCAATGTACTCAGTCTTACTATGAAACCAATTTATAGCATTTTTATGAAAGCTATAACCCAATTATAGCCCAGGAAGAAGGGAAAAGGGGAGAGGGAAAGGAGGGGAGGAAGGGCAGATGAGTGGAGGGACAGTAATTGGTGGGACCACACCTACGGTGCATATTACAAGGGTACATGTGAAATTTACTAGGTGTAGAATATAAATGTCTTAACACAATAACCAAGAAAATGCTGTGAAGGCTATGTTGACCAGTTTGATAAAAGCATTTCAGATTGTGTATAAAACCAGCACCTCATATGGCAAGATTGCATTAATGTACACAGCTATGATTTAATAAAAAAAAAAGATTAAAAAAATAATTAAGTAAAAATAAAAATGTAAACTTTTAAAAGTAATCTTGTTGCTTATGGCAATGCTGGTGTTTTTATTCTGAGACTGTGTATTGTCTGTGTGTTGAGATATGATTCAATTAAATAATTAGATGAAGTGTAAATTTTATTAGTCCTGTGAGTAAAAACGATGAATAAATGACCCTTTCCCTTCAATAAACAAACTATGAGGGAGAAAGAAGAAGAGAGAAACTATAGATTAAAAAAAAATTATAAAACACCTATCAAACAATCACAGTATAGGGAACTTATTTGAATTCAGATTCAAACTAATGCAATGTTTTTGAAAAGAGTGACATTTATGAAATAATTAGAAAACTGAGTAAGACTGGTTGCTTGGTATTGGGAATTTAGAACTATTCATTCTATGTTGTTTATGTAAAGTAATAAATGCAGGGTTATGTTTTTGTAAGTGTTTTTGCCTTTCCTACAAACATATTAAAGTATTTATGGGTGAAATGGCACGATATTGAAAGTTGACTTCATGAAGACAAGAGGAGGAGTGGGTGGAAGTATGAAGGACAGGATTGGCCATTAGCTGATGGGAGTTCATTGAGACTGACTGAGGGATGCGTGTGGGTTCATTAGATTAATTCTACTTTGTGTGTGCCTGAAATTTTTCCCAAATAAAATATTTATAATAAAAATTGCCAGCTTCATTTTATAAAAATAAATGAAAAGCTGGCTACCATTTGCTAGACTTATAAATAAAATATGCATTTTGAAAGGAAATTAAAATCCTAAGAAAAAGTGAGGTTGGGTACATCTGTACCATTGGTACATTGGATCCCAACTGTGCGAGCCCCAACACAACTTTTGGATAGCGTTTTTTTATGCACCAAAGCCAATGCCAGGGACCCTACAACACAAATTTAACAATAAAGAGGCTTAGCTCTAAAGAGCAACAGCCTGGACTCAAATTCCTCCTTACCACAAACCTGAGTTACTAAAATATAAGTATTTTTTGAACAGCACCAGGTACAGACTAACACTCAGAAAATCTCAGCAATCATGATGATCCCCAGTCTGAGTAATGGAAAGACAGTGTATCTTGACCCTTCTGTTCACAAACTGAGGACAAGTTATGTGGTTCTACTTAACAAACACATACCTTCTGTGTGCTAGACCCCCCAACGGGTCACTGGTCTTGAGGAGGTTACAATCTTGACAGGGCTTAGGACATGCTACCCCCAAATACGGCACCTTGGCATTTAAAAAAAAAAAAAAAAACAGAAGCAGGAAAGTCTCTTTGACCTTCTCCTGCCATGATGCAAATTATTAAAAAAAAAAAAAAAAGTTCTCTGACTTTGGGTGCCTTTCCTCTACCCAGAGGGAAGAAATGTCCTTATCTCTAAGATATAGGGACACAGAGAAAAATCTGAACACACAAGCCTTGCTAAGATTCTCCCGGTGTACCTCCATCAGATTATATCCCTATTGTCCAACCACACCACTCTTCAACTATCCATTTCATTAAACTCAGCATAAAAATACACAAATTCCTGCTCTTGGGGATTTTATTCGTGAAGGTTCTTGAATCAGGTAAAACTTACATTAAATGAATATACTTGCTTTTATCTTGTTAAGCTGGCTTTTGTCACAGGGCCCCTGCCATGACCCCCAAGATAGTAAAGACAGATATTTCTTCCCTCCTACAGTTTGTAGGACCCCAGACGATGGCTGAGATGTCTAGTCACTTTGGAGCCTACAGATGAGACCCTGGGATGAGCCAAAAGCCAGCAAAAGGTAGGTAGGAATTCTTCCTGAGGTCAGCGCTCTTGGATATCTGTCTGCAGAGCCCAGTTTCCTTTCCAAATTCAGATTAGTATGTGAAAAGTACTTGTTTGCATTGTAAAATACATTCCTGAGCTTTTCTCTTGTCAGTCTGCCTTTTGATATAGGTGCTCAGGCATGGACCTACGGATGGCTGAGAAAATAAGCCTTTCCTCCAACTCTAAAATTACCTCCCCATCACAGATCACAATGCCTTCACTGAGTTAGTCTGTAAATGACACAAAACTGGTTCCAATGATCCAAACAGAAAAATGTTTGTAGCATTTTTACCCACTAGACGTAAAGAGCCTTCAAGAACTTGGACTAGTTTGCTTTGCTTGATGACTAGGTTGACTGGCAATGCTAATGTGTGTTCCGAAAGCACTTCCCTGTCTTCGACTAATGTCCAGTGTCTCCTAGTAACCCATAAGGGGTTCCATAAATCACATTTTATTACTGTAAACTGGTCACCTTCTATTCATGTGCTCACTCAACCAATAGTTCTGTGCACTTGCTGCCCACAAGGCCCCGAGCTGGGACTTGGTCCTACAACACAAAGGGCAAAACAGACAAACAACACGCTTAGTAAATGAGTAAATGACAATAAAATGTGTCATGGGCTGGGGGCCAAGCAGAGAAGTGGAAACTGGGTTTTTAATAATATTTGCTGATGACTTGCTCTGTACATGATTTTTACTGGCCTTTGCAAATCACTGTCTACAACTCTTGATATTTCATGGGCAATTTTTTTTTCAGACACCCAGTTTATTTGTCAACAAGCATAGAACTTTAGACTCGAATGGGTACTAAGAGTTCTGCAAGCAGGGATTGGGGTTGGGGGAGGGTGCGGTTTGGAGCAGAAGAAACCAAATTTCATTTGTGTCTTCATTTCTTCGTGTCAATTCTTTGGAGCATCAGGAGTTAAGCAGTGAAGAGCTGCTGAGGGTTTACTGGGAGAGAGAAAAGTTGGAGTCCGTGATATTAACCAGTCTTTGGTCACACAGCATACCTCTTGCTTCAGTAGAGTGCAGC
>CAUYQV010127020.1:0-18116 GCA_963574575.1 Galagoides demidoff
GGGCGCCTGTGGTCCCAGCTACTTGGGAGGCGGAGGCAAGAGACTTGCTTGAGCCCAGGAGTTGGAGGTTGCTATGAGCTGTGATGCCATGGCACTCTACCCAGGGGGATAGCTTGAGGCTCCGTCTCACGGAAAAAAAAAAAAAAAGAAATGCAGAGAAATCTTGCAGAGAAATGACATGAGTGTGATATAAAACTTTGTGGCCTAACACAAATCACATCATTTCTCTAAGGACTCTGTTCCAGCATCTTTTTTTTTTTTTTTAAGAACAAAGGCAAGGACCACTATATTTCACACTCCACTAGACTTTCTCCAGCCTTCGTCCCTTCCCCCTCTCGTTATTTTTCTTACATATCATAACTGTGAAATTTCTAATCAGCCAATACTTCAATCTGTGCACAAAGCCCTTCTTTACAATTTCCTGAACACATCATTTCCTGTTTTCTGACAGGACCAGTTACCAGTGAAGAAACTTACGCCCTGCTGTGCTGCATTTTCTTTGATTTAATAATCTGTGTGAAGATGAACTTTGGGACTGTCAAACTGCAACCAAAGCACAGAGTATCCCTGATGGCAATTCAGATCACTGACCTATAGATTAGGAGCAAATAGCCTCTGTAATGATACATTTGCAAACCCAAATCTGTTGAGGCAGCAAATATCACACACTGCATTGTAATTAAGAGTGAAGGAAAATAAGTTGCAGAATGATTAATTGTGGAAACTTGCCGTTCAAGCATATGATAAACATGCATCTTAAACCCTCTGTAGGACTGCCCTTTTACACCCTTCTAGAGATGTTCTGAGAGTCCCAGTGACAAGATTAGCTCCACAAGCGATTTCCGCAGCTCTTGAGTAAAATTATTCTGTGAATGAGAAGCCGGCAACTTGTGTTACAAGCCTAGTGTAAGTCGATGTTCATCCCATCTGTTAACTGCTGACATTGTGAGGGTGTTCTCGTAGCACGACTGTGGAAACTAAAATAGAGCTGTGAGCAGAGCATACACAGTCAGTGCCTCTCTGGTAGTCACCAGGGAAGCTTTACAGGTTATATAAAGCGTGGTCTGTGCCCTATTTGCATAAGGAACTCTCAGTTACAGAGCCACAAATTATTAGAATCAGGAAGCATATAATAGATCGTGCAGTGTCATTCCTTGAAATCGTGGCTCAGGGAGATAAAATGATTCACCTGCCCTTTCACAGCTCGTGGATGACACACAGCCCAGTTTCCTCACAATTGGTCTGGGGCTGCCCTACTGCTTCTCTGTGTAACTTTTTCTTTCACATAACCCATAGCTGTGCTGCAACCCCTAGCTGTGCTTTGGTGGAAGGAGCACTAGATCTAGGGTCAGAGGACTTAGATTTAAGTCCTTAACTCTTTGCAGATTTATGATTTTGGTCAAATCAGGTCACCTTTCTGTTCTCCATTTTTCGCATCTTCATCTATTCCTCTATCTCACAGGCTGTTATTAGAATTAAATAAAATGACACAGAGCACGTTGTAAACTTTATTTTTTTAGGATTGATACGAGGATACATGTGATTAGGTTACATTGTTTGTGTTTATAAGGTAAAGTCCAAGTTGTGGTTGAGTCCTTCACCCAGGAAGTGTGCCATAGACCCCTAAATACTACCTGTTAGGTGGGAAATTACTGACCCCCCTCCACCTCCTTCCTTCTTGAATTTAATTGTGTTTGTCTCTTGTGTGGGCCTGTAGCTGTTGATCTACTAGTTTCAGCATAGTATTGAGTGTATGAGATGCTTGCTTTTTCATTCTTGAGATACTTTACTTAGCAGAATGTTCTCCAAATCTATCCAGGTAAATACGAAACATGTTAAGTCTCCATCTTTTTTTGCCTGGAAAATATTCCATGGAATACAAATACCATAGTTTATTAATCCATTCATGGGTTGATGGGCACTTGGATTATTTCCAGATTTTTGCAATTATGAATGGAGCTGCTATAAACATTGAAGTGCAAATTTCCTTATGATAAAATGATGCTTTTCTTCTGGGTAGAGACCCAGTAATGGATTGCAGGATCAAATAGAAGGTCTACTGTGATTAGATGATATCTCAAAGTGGTTTTGATTTGCATTTCTCTGATGATTAGTGATGATGAGCATTTTTTTATGTGTTTGTTGGCCATCCATCTGTCCTCTTAGGAAAAGATTCTGTTCATAGCTCTTGCTCTGTGATTAATGTGGTTTTTTGCTCTTTTCTTGTTGATTTGCTTGAATCAGAATCTTCTTTGTAGATTCTTGTTATTAGACCTTTGTCAGATTCATAACTTGTGGATATATTCTCCCATTCTGAAGATTGTCTGGTTGCTTTGTTGATTGTGTCCTTAGCTGTGCAGAATCTTTTTAACTTGATCAGGTCTCATTTATTCACTTTTGTTGTTGTTGTGATTGCCTATGCTGTCTTTTTAATAAATTCTTTCCCAGGACTGATGTCATAAAGATTTTTTTTCACTCTTCTAGAGTTTTTATCATTTTGTGTCTTAGATTTAAATCTTTTACGCAACATGAGTTAATTTTTGTACATGGTGAGAGGTGTGAGTGTAAACTTTAAATTATTTTGCAGATACGAGGTATAATAATTATAATCAAATTGCACTAGTGGTTAAAAGAAAAAAAGTAGACCATAATAATCATTAGTAACTTTAGCACCTTTCTCTGCACACCACTGGACTGATTATTCTACAGGAATTTTTCCCAGAGAAAGAATCCCTACCTACAAGTGCTTTACATTCCAAAAGAAAACAAAGGAACAAATGGATTTGGGGAGATCAATTCAGGGTGTTTTGCCTCTTAAACAACTCTATGATGAATTTTGGAGACTGTGTCATTTAGATGCCTTTGGCTATAAGCATCAGAAATCCCTGACACAGTGTCTAAAAAACAAAAATAGGACAGCTCCAGCTGTGGTTTGTCAAGGTTCCAACACATCTTCTCTCCAGTTCTATCAATTCTGCCCTCCTGCATCTGTTGGCTTCTTCGTCAGCTGGTAGCAAGATGGCGATAACATTTCTAGCCATCACATCCAGACAGGATAAAGCCCAGAAGGTGAAAAGCTCTGATTGTCCAGTGTTACCTACTTAGAAGTGAAGAAGTTTTTCAAGAAGCTCTAGCCAACCTGTGCTCATATTTCTCTGGCCTTAAGTGGATACTGAGGAATCACTACAAAAGGCTTAACACAGCTAAAATACACTTGCCTGAGTTGTGGATGGAGTCAACTTTTCCTTAAGCATAGGTTGTATGGTAGAGTTGAGCAAAATTAGAAAAGAGAGATTGACATGGTTCTGTCACTGTTCCTTTCTTATTGTTCTGTCTTTGCCACGAGTCCTGCCTTCCAAGCAGCAATTAATAATCAATAAAGGTAATGGCCCTGGGAGAACAAGAGAGGAAACTGACAATATATTAATACCAATTTAGTCTCTCGTCAGCCACCTTGTCAACTCTGGAGCGATGGGAAGTGCGTAGAAATTACACCAGTTTTGTCAGTGTTCTGTTTCTTTGTTGTATATTACCTTGTTCTTGTAGTGTTAGAGTGAATAGCTGTGTTGGAAACAGATGAGCAAATTATAAACAATTATGGTAAGTTTAATGAAGAAAGTAGATGTTTAGGAATCTAGAAAGAAAGAATAGCTGTGGCTTCAAGAATTGAAAATGGCATCAGATAAACCGTAGAATGACATAGAAAATGTGCCTGTGCACATTAGGAAAGTCAAGCAAAAAAAAAAGGAAAATCAAAGAGCAAAGCAGGGAGGAAAGACCAGTTGGAGAAAGACGAAAGACAGAAATTCACATTCAGGTAATTTTTAATAAACTGTAAATATTAAAAGAAACATACTTGATAGCTAGATTTAATCCTTGGGCTCCCAATCTATGGCTGTTGGTGGAAGTATCTGGGGGTAGGCAGTTGTGTGCATTCTTGGGTTTTGGTGTGGTCTTGGCCCAAATTAAGGCAAGCATGAAACAAAGTTTATTGAGGAAGAGAAAGATAGGTTTACAGAGGAAGAGTAGAATGTAGGTTTATAGAGCAAGATACATTCACCATGGGCAATGAACAACCAGGCCCTCTTGTTGTGACAAAAAAGGCCTTGGTTATGGTCTGGAGTCCTGTTTTATACAGTATGGATTGGGCCCACCTCATGATTCCGAGGTCACCTTGGAACTAGAGTCTTACTGCACATGTGAACCTCCCATGAGCCTCTCTGAAAGCCCATTGAGGGTGTGTGAACTGCAATGTAGATTTAAACTAATGACATGGTAATTAGCCTTAAGGTTGTTCTAGGTTACCTTTCATACTCTATTGTACCTATGCTGTTGGCAGTGCCTGTGGCTCAAGGAGTAGGGCACCAGCCCCATATGCCAAGAGTGGTGGGTTAAAACCCAGCCCTGGCCAAAAAACAGCCAAAAAAAAGACTCTATTGTACCTATGCTGCTTGGTCCATCAGCTAGAAAATCCTCTACATTCTTTAACAGTTCTGACTGGTAGATTGGTAGGGGGCTCCCTCCTCCTGAGGTGTGGGCAATCACTGGGGATAGGATTAAGATAGGATGGCACCAATCAGGGGTGGAGGCAGACTCCTGGGTGCCCAACCTTTATCCCTAGGAGGAGGCTGGAGAGCCTCACTGTCTACCTAACAGAAGAGTAAAGGAGAATCATTTGAATATATCCAATTTCTACATCCAAATACAGAGACAACTGCAGGAATCTGAAGTTTAATAACTACTCTAAAACATTCCTGTCATTGACTTAAAAATAAGAAAAAATTATATTATCCAATATTCAAAATCAATTCTATTTGGTTTTATTTCATTCGTATGGATTATTTCTACATATCAAATGAAGGAAGATTCTCCAAATTATTATCCCAAAAAGTTTTTTCTGTTTTCAAGACTGATTCTCAACAGAAATAAAACAACTTGTGTACCTTCCTGGCTAAGTTTTTTAAATGCCCAGGATATTCAATTATATTTCTCATTTCTATTCAAGTGGCAATGCATCTAACGAGAATTTAATAAGGCTTTTCTTTTTCCACTAGCCAGTGTGTCAAAGATGGCTGCTTTCCATCTCTATTTTAAGCGCTCTGAACTGGATGTACCATGCATATTTGAATTAGGAGGTGAGGGTGATTTCCTATGCCATTTTATAGAGGGCTTTGTTTTATAGCCGTAGTATTAATGGTAATCCCACAGTTCAGTTTTGCAATCATATTTTTTTTCCAACCTATTCTCACCTCAAATTCAAATTACCATAAAAAACAGCTGAAGTCACTTTCTCAAGGACGTCAGGAGACCAGAGAGATGATTACATAACTGTCAAAATAAACAAGCGTCCACAAATGCATAGAGACAGGACAAATGTACCTGAATCTATTCTTGGCTAGTGAAAACTCCTACCATTTTTGGTGGTGTGAACAGTTCACGCACATGTGATCTCAGCTTAATGCAAACATGGGCAGTAGCTTTGATTTGTTTCTATGGTTTCAAATCAGTACAAAAGGCACCTGTGATGCGGCTTACTGTAATGCGTCCTGCTAAAACTCGGGTTGCGACATCTCCTTCCTGGCTTCCTTTTAGAAATGATGTCACGAAACCAGCAATTCTGATTTTTTGAGCTTTTCTTTTTAAATCACTACTTTAGGAAAATAACCCCTTTAAGTGCTCAATATGTCTCTGATTATGGTCTAGAGAGAAAGAGTGTGGGTTGGGTTGATGAAATATCTAAATGCTGCAGGGGAGAAATGTATCAAGTTTTAAGAATAAAGCACTAAGAGAAAAGCATCTGAGGGGTGCCATTGTTGTTTATGACATTACCAGATATTCTTCATAAATTTAAAAAATGAATAGCAGAGTTCTGAATTATAAAGAAAAAAAATTTTGCTGAGGTTAAAAGTATACTGCTGATGTTTGAGAAAGCTTTTATTTTTATAAACAAAAAATGACGTTGAAAGACCCCTGTTCCTGTATCCCAGAAGTGCATTAATGTACAAAGTTACCATTCAATTAAAAAAAAGAAAGACCCCTGTTCCTTACGAAATTAAGCCTCAGTTAACCAGAAATTGATGAACACCTATTCCACGAATTTTTGGTTTAATTTAGACTTTCCTTTATTCTGTTTCTAGCACAAAAATCTCCCTGCTGTCTGGCATAAATAAGCCCATGGTGGCCTGTGCCATAAAATATTTAATATTTTTGTTCTTGGGTGGCACCTGTGGCTCAGTGGGTAGGGCACTGGCCCCATATATAGTGGGTGGTGGGTTTGAACCCAGTCCCAGCCAAACTGCAACAACAAAAAAAAATAGCCGGATGTTGTGGTGGGCGCCTGTAGTCCTACCTACTCAGGAGGCTGAGGCAAGAGAATCACCTAAGCCCAGGAGCTGGAGTTTGCTGTGAGCTGTGACATCACAGCACTCTACCAAGGGTGACAAAGTAAGACTCTGTCTCTTTGTCTTTTTTTTGTCTCTTTTTGGTCTTTAGTCTTGAAAATTATATTGTAGTGAGCTCCTAAAAACATTTTATTAAACAACTAGGCATTTTGTTTTTAAACAAATGTGATATATAATTTATTTGTGCAGAATGATTTGAAGTATTATATTTAGTTTTCATGCATTATTGGCCTATAATTAATATCTTATGAAAACACATTTTGTTATACAATTAAGAAAAGAATAAAGCACTAGGTCTTCCTTGATAGTGTCGGGTTGATTCTCTTGACTCATTATCTTATCACCACTGATATTTAATGAGTTCTCAATAAGCCTGCCCCAATCTTTTGTTAGGATGATATTCTGCTATGTAACCATCCACTTTGGTCATTGAAAACATTTAAACGGAATATTAGATATGTAAATAAATTAGGCCATGCCTACATTTAAGGCACTACCACTAAGTTTAAATGTATTCATTACAATGAGGGTAGCCAAAAAAAGAGGATTTCTGAATTTTAGATCCACTGCTTCTTGCCACGCCAAATTCATGACAGATTATTTATAGACACTCTATAAAAATATACACTTAATTCTACAGGGCTTTAACTAGAAACTACTTATGAGACACTGACTCCAGTCCTACGTACCGTGGATTGAATAGTGTCCACACAGGGTCTCAGAGTGTGACCTTATTTGGAAATACGGTCTTTGCAGATATAATTAGTTAGGATGAGATTATACTGGAGTAGGTTCTGAGTGGAGCACTAGGCCCCAAATCCAATCACTGGTGTCCTTATAATTAGATGACAGACACACACACAGAAGCACATGAAGCAATGGGCCATGTGATAGCAGATATTGGAGTGATGCAGCTACAAGCCATTAACACTAATAATAATAATCGGGCCCCCACCAAACACACGGAGAGAGACTTGGAACAGATTCTCCCTCAGACACTATAGAGGGAACCAACTTTGAGAACATCTTGCCTGCAGACTTCCAGCCTCCAGAACTGTGAGAGAAGGAATTCCTGTTGTTGTAAGTCACCGAGCCTGTGGTACTTTTTTACAACAGCCCTAGTAAACTAATAGGCCTTGTGGGGGCAAAGCAGAATATATGCCAAAAGGGTTCCTCTGCCCATCTTCCCTAGGCTCAGGTTAGATGTTGGCCCCTCTGGCTCTTTTCTGCTGCCCTACATTCAACCTTTGGCCATCAAGGTCTTCTACTCTCATAAAGGAATGACCAATCCAAAAGAAAGGAGTATTTTCTTTAATATTAGAGAACAGCCAGCCTAATAGTCCACCCACCCTCTCCTTCCCACTGGATTCCACCTTGTCCCTAATAAAGAAATAGGGGATCCCTTGCTAGTTGGGTGGTCCACCTCTCCCAGGGCTTTCTTACGCTATCAGCTGCATGGGGACTCAGAGAAAGGAGCAATTCAAAGACCAGTCAAATAGAATAAAGAGTTCTAAATTTATTTTCTCCTCACTTCAAAATCTCTGAATCCTATTTGTAGATGAGCTTGTTCCTCCCAAGTGATTTGATAAAGAGAAAAGTTAACTTCACTCAAAAGGCTGGAGTAGGCCCAGAGGACAGTCTTCTCTGGATTGGTGATGCACATGGTCAGTTGCAGTGTAGTTCAAAAACCATTCATTATTTACAGTGCTCTGGGAGCTGTGCTAAATAATGAGGAATTAACACTGAATAAGATATGAACTCTGCCTTCTACAGACTAATAAAAGAAATTGTCATAATTGCTATGTTGAAGTAAGAACAGATCACTTACCCTTGAGAGAAAACTTGCCGAGGACTTGATATTCTAGAACAAGGTTCTCAACTTCAGCGTTACTGACTTTTTGGACTGGCTAATTCTTTGTTGTGGAGGCAGCTGTCCTCTGTACTGTGGGATGTTTAGCTACATCCCTAAAAAAAAATGAGATTTGTATTTTAAAATAACATTTTCTGTAGTATTGAGAATGTCTGGAAGTGGAGTAAGACTAAATACAGAAAGACTAGTTTTTAATGGTTCCTATAATAATTCACACAAATCCTGAACTAGCATGTGGCAGTGAGGATGAAGAGAAGTAGACAGACCAATGCAATATTAAAGAAGTATTATTCAGAAGGACAGGGCCAAGAGGGAGCTGAAAGAGTTGAGCTTCACTCTGTAATACTGGTTTGGGTTCTTGGCTTAATGCTAGTGCCAGTCCCTGACATGAGAAAAGGTGAATAGTAAGAAAAAGTGAGAGAGATGAAATGATAAAAATTAAAGACATGTTGAGTGTAGCAGTTACAATTGCATTCAAGTGAATGCAAGAAAACCTAATATAGTAGCTGATTCTTATGTACTCACACAATGAAAATCTGGGAGCAGACAATTAAGGATGGATTCTCTGTCTGAATGATGCCATCGAGGACCCAGTTCATTTAGTCTTCCTGCTCTCTACCCTTATAGTATGTTCAATCCCCATGGTCTCAAATGACTATTGTACCTCCAGAGCTCTAGGAAGGAAAAAGAAGTAAGAATAAGAGGTGATTCTTAAATACGTCACATTTGCAAAACTTTAAGCATGGCCACCGTTAACTATAAATGTGTAATGGTTAATTTTATGTGTCAACGTGCCTGGGCTAAGGGATGCCCAGCTAACTGGTAAAATATTATTTCTGGATTGTGCCTGTGAGGGTGTTTACAGAAGAGATTAGAATTTGAATTGGTAAGCTGAGTAAAGATCCATTCACAATGGTAAGGCATCATCCAATCCATTGAAGACCTGAATAAAACAAAAAGGTGAAGGAAAGGCAAAGACTCTCCCCCCACCTCAACCAAGACATCCATTTTCTCACTCTTGGTTCTCAGGCCTTTGAACTGAGAATGAATTATATTACTGGCTTTCCTGGGCCTCTAGTTTGCTGGCAGCATGTTGTGGGGCTTCTCAGTCTCCATAACTGTGTAAGCCAATTTCCCTTATAAATCTAAGTAAATCTTGTACATCTATACCTATCCTATTTGCTCTGTTTTGGGGGAGAACATCAACTAATACAAAAGGAAATCTGAAAACTGAATTTTAAAACTCTTAAAAGCCACCATGGAAGAAACAAGAATAAGTTTTGAACAGACCAACTTGCAGTAAACAGCACATTGAGACTGGAGCGTCTTCTGCAACATCCGTTGGGAGAGGTCTAGTAAGCAAATTATATATAGCTCCAGATGCCAGGAGATAAGCTTGAGATCAAGGTATATAAACGGAAATCAAAACCTTGGTAAGATAGATTACCCATGGAGAGTAACGATAACAAAGCCCAGAAGAGAACCTAGGAAAACATGTTCATACATGGCCAAGAAAAGGAAGAGACCATGAAAGACTCTAGGAAGAGAAATAGGTGAGAGAACACAGGACAAATAAATAAGCACGGATCTGCATGGTAGTCTATGGGGGAAATACAAGTGGCTCGTTATTGCTGGAACATAAATAGCAAGAGTAGACAGATAGGTCTGAAGTGCTGTTGAGGGTGATGGGACAGGTCATGAAAAGCTTCATAACATCATGCTCTTAAAAACCTCGAGCTTCTCCCTGTTTGTAATGAGGATCCAGTAAAGGTTTTAATGTAGGAAAAGGCTGAGATTCTAGTCTCAGCGCCAGCTGCTATGGCTTTGTATGGTTTTTCAGAAGTTCTCAGTGTCTTCAAACCTGTTTCCCAATGTAATACAAAGGGATTAGGCTAAATGATGTCTCGAGGTCTTTCTGGGGTCCGTGAGTCTATGTTACCTTTAAATTGCTTTCTTGTATATTCTAAACAAGGCTTCATTTCTGTTACTAAAATTCTGAGTTAGTAAAATATTTCATTTATTTATTTACTTATTTATTTTTTGAGACAGAGTCTCATTCTGTCACCCTGAGTAGAATGCCATGGCTTTATAGCGCACAACAACCTCAAACTCTTGGGATCAAGAGATCCTTCTGCCTCAGCCTCCTGAGTAGCCAGGACTATGGGTATCCGCCATAACACTCAGATAATTTTTTTTCTATTTTTAGCAGAGATGGGGTCTCGCTCTTACTCAGTCTGCCTGTCTCACCCTCCCAGAGAACTAGGATTACAGGCATGAGCCACCACACCTGGCCAGTAAAATATTTCAGAAGAAATGCTTTTTAATAAAAAGAAAGGAAGAGTTTAAACTAGATGAATATAAGAACTGTCCATTTAACACATTTATTTTATAGATGGGAATCTAAGTCCTAGAGAATTAAAGCAGTTACTCAGTGCCAGCAGGGTACTTGACTCTGGTTGCAGAGTCAAGAACAAACAGCTGGATGATGCTTTTCTTTATCATTCCTTCCGCCATCTATACTAAACACAATAGAATGTCTGTCCTGAAGGGACTTGTCTTTTAGGCAGATCGGGTGAAATACACATTCCTTAAATAAGTAGAGATCAATTCTAAACATATAGATAATTAGGTTAGAGGCATAAATCACCCTTAGACTGGTTAATTAGTACCTGAATAGTTTGATGATAGCAGTTACCGAATCCTCACAATCCAATTGAATAAGTGATTAAAATAATGGTGAGCCATACTGATACAGATTACATTACAAATGATCTTGATGTCTAAATTATGTCATCATGGAACCCCATTTCCCTAGGGCTCGCAGAGCTAAACCAAATACATGACTGAGGATAAAGAGGCTTCTCTCATAATGATAAAAAGTTTTAATACACTGAAGGTTAACAACTCTTAAAATTCAAGTGCATTTATTAATACTATATCTTTGAAAGAATAAATACAATATGATTCATTTACATAGTTTCAAAACAGGAAAAATTATATTTTTAGATATACATACATCAGGGACAAAAATTTTAAAAAGCAAAAGAGGCCTTACCACACACGGCAAAATAACAGTTACTTCTAGGGAGAAGAAAGGGTGGCTGGCAGTGTTAAGTATTAAGGAGCCTGGGTATTCAGCAGGGTGAAAACACTCTATCTTTTGGGTATGTTTTCATGGGTATTTTATTTGTTCCTATTATTCATTACACTGTATAATCAGGCTTTGTGCACTTATCTGGTGTTTTTATATTTCATAATTTTTTTTAATTGTTGGGGATTCATTGAGGGTACAAGAAACCAGGTTACACTGATTGCATTTGTTAGGTAAAGTCCCTCTCACAATCATGTCTTGCCCCCAAAAGGTGTGTCACACACCCGATCCCACCCCCCTCCCTCCTTCCCTCTCTCTGCTCCTCCTTTCCCCCACTCCTCCCTCCCTCCTTCTTTCTCTCTCTCCTCTCCCCTTCCCTCACGCCCATCATGTCATTAATTGTCATTAATTGTCCTCATATCAAAATTGAGTACATAGAATTCGTGCTTCTCCATTCTTGTGATGCTTTACTAAGAATAATGTGTTCCACTTCCATCCAATTTATAATTTTTGTAATTGGTTTTTAAATTAAAGATGGGGAATTCCCCAGGTTGTATGATATTTGCATATATGCATCAGAAGTGAAGAAGGGACACTTGAGAGGGAGAAGTGTGTCTGAGAGTTGTCCTCTGCATGTGGCAGCAGAAGCTGTGGGACTGACTAGGTGAGACTGCCCAGGGAGAACACGCTGAGTGGCAGTGAGCTCTCCGGACAGAGGCTAGGGAACACGTACATTGAAGAATAGAAGCAGAAGGGGGAGCAATCTCAGGGGCTGGAGAAGAGCAAATTAAATGTTAATATTTCAAAAACAAAGGAGCAGAATGTTTCTGGAGGAGGAAGTAATCAGTAATGACAAATTCACCAGCAAGGTGAAGTAAGGTAAGAAATGATAAGTAATTATGGACATGGCAATTAAACAGTCAATTAACTTAGTACAAATAGTCTTAGTTTCTGTCAAAACCATAATATAGAAATCAGTTTACTAGCAGGTATTATTGACAGACTTTTCCATGGGTTTTGGTCAGGGGGTTTTCTTTATCACATGAGTCATTTTCCCTTGGCTATACATAGCTGATAATAGTGATTCACAGTTTATAAAACCCAGCCACTAAGTACTTGTAATTCTGATAAAGAAGGTGTTAGTAGTTCAGCAGTTTAATCACATAATGTGATAGCAAGTGCCAATTTTCTTTCAAAGTTCATTCTCTCCTACTTACTTTCTTTCTTTCTTTCTTTTTTTTTTTTTTTTTTGAGACAGAGTCTCACTATGTCGCCCTTGGTAGAGTGCTGTGGATTCACAGCTCACAGCAACCTCCAACTCTTGGGCTTAAGCAGTTCTCTTGCCTTAACCCCCCAAAGTACCTGAAACTACAGGCACCCGCCACAACACCGGCTATTTTTCTGTTGCAGTTGTCATTGCTTAACTGGCCCAGGCTAGGTTTGAACCCACCAGCCTCCTGTATGTGGCTGGCACTGTAACCTCTGTGCTACAGGCACCAAGCCCTCTCCTACTTTCTTAAAAATACTCCAATTCTTGGCTCGGTGCCTGTGGCTCAATCGGCTAAGGCGCCAGCCACGTACACCTAAGGTGGCGGGTTCGAATCCCCAGCCCGGGCCGCCAAACAACAATGATGGTTGCAACCAAAAAATGGCTGGGCGTTGTGGCCGGCACCTGTAGTCCCAACTACTTGGGAGGTGGAGGCAGGAGACTCGCTTGAGCCCAGGAGTTGGAGGTTGCTATGAGCTGTGATGCCATGGCACTCTACCCAGGGGGGATAGCTTGAGGCTCCGTCTCAAAAAAAAAGAAAAAAGTACTCCAATTCTTAGTTACTTTGCTACTCACTCAAAAGACATTTTCTAGCTTCTATTGCAGTTGGGAAGGAGTGGATACCTAAATTCTGGCGACTGACATGTGGAGTGGACATTACTGACTATACCCCAGTATCAATTCTCCTGTTTTTCCTTTGGATATATAAATCTTTCACCAAGTTAAAACTATAGTTATGGACACCCAGACACAGATGACATTACTCTCTATGACCAGGAGACTAAGAGTAGACTGATAAGTCAGCCTCTTGAAGATGATTGCTCTGATCATACTCTTTTCCTTTGTGTAGACTGAAAACGGCAGGTGGCAACAAGTGCAGCCACCTCATTGCCATCGTGCTGAGGGTGGCAGAACCGTCTTTCTAGCCTGTGTCTTTGGATTATTCATGGAGCAGAGTTCTATCGCCCTGTCACTGTATTTTGAGCTTTCTTTATTAAGCACATTAACATGTTCCCTAAATATTACAACTATGTAAACACGTTGTGTGTTATTTCCTGGGAATTGTCTCAAGAGGGAAGGGATACTTTGCTTTAATTGTCACCTACTTTCCTCCTACAGTTGTTATAAATGGAATTCCAACAGCCCAGTTAGAACTCCCAAGGAGGAGACCTTGGAAATTGAAGCCATCCATGCTAGGCAGAACAAGACAGATGGAACCTCCGCCCTTGGTTTCATGGGACCAGCACACCGACACTGGCCAACCTACCTTGGGAGTTGCTTTTCCTTTCTAAGCTACCACTCTCCATGCTTTACTACGTAATCACTGACATGTATAGTGATAACATAATCCTGAGTATGGAAATGAATGAATGGAAATGGACCAAAAGCACAGCATTGCTTTCCATGGCCAAGACTCACAACAAAACAAATGTTTAAATTGAGCCAGGTGCAGCAGCTCACACCTATCATCCTAGCAGTCTGGGAAGCCAAGGCAGGAGGATTGCTTGAGTCCATGGGTTTGAGACCAGCCTAAGCAAGAGCTAGACCTCCATCTCTAAAAATAGCCAGGCATTTGGTGGGTGCCTATAATCCCAGCTACTTGGGAGGCTGAGGCAAGAGAATTGCTTGAGCCCAAGAGTTTGAGGTTGCTGTGAGCTCTGATGCCACAACACTCTACCAAGGGTGACATCGTGAGATTCTGTCTCAAAAAAAAAAAAAAACAACCACCACAATAACCCAAATGTTATGCTTATTAGAGCCATTTAAATTGGGAAATTGGGCATGAGAACAAATAGTTAAGAGCTTATATTTATCATTTGAGATAAGGCTATACTTCACAGTAACCTTGTAAGGTAGGCAACATCATCACTATTTTAAAGTAACTGAGACCCAGTGAGAAATTGCAAATGGCTTGGTATCACTAGTACACAAATGACAGAATTTGAATTGGAACATAGTTCTCACAAACAATAATATCCATATCCAGTCCAATACCTCCTATACCTTGTTTTATCTCCACACTGAGAAAAAAAGGAAGAGAAGGCGAATTAACTGGAACTAAAACTGTTTTTGCACAAATACAAATAACTCTGATTCAAACAGAATAAAAGATTTTCTCAGTCTGGATTTTTGGCCACTGACACGTGGAATCGAGATTGCTAACTATACCCTAGTATCGTTAACCTACTTTTAAGAAATAAATTCTTTTGTAAATTTATAAGATAGAACAGAATTGTGAAGTTCCCAGAAGAATTTCATAGAGTAGTCTGCTTTTCAGAATCAAAGCAAAAGAAAAGCCCCTATTACACATGTATGCAATATCCTGCTTCTTATTTTCATCCTAGAACAAAAGTTCTTTTTCAAATGTTGAGGGTCGAAGTGTGGAAAAACCATCCGGACCACTCAAACAGGCCCTGCTGCCATTTTTTTCTGTTTTTTCAGATTCCACTTGGAATTTCTCATTTTCCAGTATTGTTTGAGGACCCTAAATGCTATTTTCTTTTGCTACTTAAAAAAGGAAAAGATTTGGGAGTGTTCTCTATAAGGTCCACACCTCGTCTGAATATTAAGACAGAGCAATAAATTTATTAATGGTAATAAATCGCATCCTAAAAAATACTTAAAAAATAAATTGCATCCCAATCTTTGCAATGAAATCATGTAAATTAGCACAGAATTATTTACCTTTGTAATACAAAGTCACAACTATAAATCAGGACTTGGACTTTAAAGATGTCTAACGTACTATGCCTTTTTAACATAGCCCTGTAAGTTCTTCCTCTGTCTTTCTTTTATTCATTCAAGAACTCTTTATTAAGCACCTGTAATGAGAAGTAGTACAGCAAGTTCAAATGTTGACTCTTCTCCCATTTAACTATTTGACTGTGGTCATATCAGTTAGCCTTTCCGCCCCTCCATTTTCCTCAATTGGTAAAACTGGGATAATAGTATTATACTGTGTACTTCACCAGACTATTATAAGCACTAAATGAGTAAATGTGAGGATTAAATATGTACTTAGTAAATATATAATAAATGTTTATGAAAAATACATAACTTGTATACAAAAATACACACAAAATACTAGACATTCTTTGGGTATCTGGGAATATGTGTATAGTAATGACCTACACAGACAGATTTTGTTCTCATGTAACTTATGTTTCAGCCACAGAGAGAGCAACAGACAATAAACAATTAGATAATTTGAGTGATAAATGTTCTACAGAAGAATAAAGCAATCAGGAGATGAGAATGATGGTGGAGGCACTATTTTTCATAGAATGGTTTGGAAAGGCTGCTCTAGTACAGGATGTTTAGATAAAGGTCTAGAAAAAGAGTGAGGAAGTGAGCCATGCTGCTGTCTGAAGGACTAGGCTTCCCAGCAGAGGAAACAAATGCAGAGGTCCCAAGGCAAGGGCATGCTTGGTGCATCTGAGGAAGGACAATGAGGCTGGAGCCAAGTGAGCAAAATGGAGAATGGAAGGAGATGAAAGGTCAGGAATAGCAGGGTCTTTAGGTTATAAAGGGCTTTGTAGTTATAGTAAAGACTTGACTTTTACCCAAATTTGATTGAAAGATATTTCAAGAGTTTGGGCAGAGGAAAGACATTCTTCTTTTTTTTTTTTTGTTAAATCGTGAACACATAGATCATGTATACATTAGTGCATTTATGGGGTACAATGTGCTGATTTCACATAGAATTAGGAACACTTATATCACACACACTGGTTAATATATACTTCATCTCATTTACTTAGTTATTGTGTTAAGACATTTATACTCTATACTAATACATCCAACATGTACCCTTGCATTATGCACCGTAGGTGTGATCCCACCATTCACCCTCCCTTGATCTGACCTTCCCTCTACCCTCCCATCCCCCCTCATCCCTCCTTCATCTTGGGCCACAGTTGTGATCTATTCTACATATGAAAGTGTGAGTGATTGTAAATTGATTTCATAATAGTACTGAGTACATTAGACATTTTTTTCTTCCATTCTTGAGATACTTTACTAAGTAGGATATGTTCCAGCTCCATGTAAACATAAAAGAGGTAAAGTCTCCATCTTTTTTTAAGGCTGCATAATATTCCATGGTATACATATAGCACAATTTATTAATTCATTCATGGGTCAATGGGCACTTGGGCTTCTTCCATGACTTGGCTGAGCTCATTATGAATTGAGCTGCAATGAACAATCTGGTACAAATATCTTTGTTATAAAGTGATTTTTTTTTTTTGAGACAGAGTCTTACTTTGTCACCCTCGGTAGAGTGCCCTAGCATCACAGCTCACAGCAACCTCCAGCTCTTGGGCTTAGGCGATTCTCTTGCCTCATCCTCCCCAGTAGCTGGGACTACAGGTGTCTGCCACAACACCTGGCTATTTATATTTTTGTTGTTGCAGTTTGGCCAGGGCTGAGTTTGAATCCATTACCCTCGGTATATGGGGCCAGCACCTCACCCACTGAACCACAGGTGCTGCCCATAAAGTGACTTTTGGTCTTTTGGATATATACCTAGCAGAGGAATTGCAGAATCAAACAGCAGATCTACTTTTAGATCCCTAACTATTCTCCATACTTCTTTCCAAAATGGACATATAAGCTTGCACTCTCACCAGCAGTGCAAAAGTGTTCCCTTTTCTCCACATCCACACCAACATCTATAGTGTTGGGATTGTGTTATGTGAGCCACTCTTATTGGAGTTAGATGATATTTCAAAGTGGTTTTGATTTGCATTTCTCTGATGATTAAAGATGATGAGTATTTTTTCATGTGTCTATAGGGCATGGACCTATCATCTTCAGAGAAGCTTCTGTTCAAGTCCCTTGCCCACAATGAAATGGGATTACTTGTTCTTTTCTTATTAATAAGTTTGAGTTCTCTGTGAATTCTGGTTGTTAAACCTTTGTCAGAAGCATAGCCAGCAAATATCCTCTCCCATTCTGACGGCTGTGTGCTTGTTTTACTTACTGTGTTTTTGGCTGTGCAGAAGATTTTTAGTCTGATCAGATCTCAGTAATGTATTTCTGGTGTTGCTTCAATTGCCTGGGGGGTCCTCCTCATAAAGTATTCTCCCAGGCCAATTTCTTCAAGTGTTTCTCCTGCACTCTCTCCAAGAATCTTTATAGTTTCTTATCTTAAGTTTAAACCTTTTATCCAGTGAGAGTCAATTTTTGTTAATTGTGAAAGGGGTGGGTCCAGTTTCAGTCTTCTACAAGTCGCAGCCAATTCTTCCAGCACCATTTGTTAAATAGGGACTCTTCCCCCCAATTTATATTTGTGATAAACTTATCAAAGATCAAATGACAATAAGTATCTGGGTTCATCTCTTGGTTCTCAATTCTGTTCCATACATCTACCTCTCTATTTTTATACCAATACCATGCTGTTTTGAGAAAGACATTATTCAATGTAGATTTTAAAATGTTTTCTCCAGCTACTCTGTGGGAAATAAAACATAAGAGAGGAGCAAG
>CAUYQV010127022.1:0-18769 GCA_963574575.1 Galagoides demidoff
CGCCCGCCACAACGCCCGGCCATTTTTTGGTTGCAGCCATCATTGTTGTTTGGCGGGCCCGGGCTGGGGATTCGAACCCGCCACCTTAGGTGTACGTGGCTGGCGCCTTAGCCGATTGAGCCACAGGCGCCGAGCCGGGAATCCTTTTCTTACTCCCATCCTTTATTTGCACACTTTCAAGTTTTTTCGATAACTCCAACTTTCTTTTTCCAACTTATAAGCTAATAAATTAACCTTAATAAGCCAATAAATTAAAATCCATAAATTTATAGATGCTGGCAGAAGACATGAGACTCTTGGGTCAGAAACATAAGACTTTATTATTCAGGGCACAGCAAGAAGCATGAGCATCAGCGTATTTGCATCATCTTCCCTTGCCTCCAAGTCCCACAGGGTAAAGTGGTGGGCCTAGATGGGTGCACCACATGCAGCTGGCTTCATCACAGCTGAGGAGCACTGAGCTGGAGGAATCTACTGCTTATATAAGCAGTTAGCAAGACTGCTCCTCGTCCTAGAGGGAGTCGATACCTCATTCCTCAGTGAGGTGGCTCACTGCAAACAGAGGCCCCAATAAAAAGTAGTCAGGGTCTTACATTCTTGGCACTCACAGGGACCCTCTTCTGAGGGTGGGTGCATCATTGTCAATAAGTGAACGTATCCTCCTGCAGCCTCGCTGCCCATCTACCTACTTTTTTTTTTTTTTTTTGAGACAGAGTCTCACTATGTCGCCCTGGGTAGAGTGCTGTGGTGTGTTAGCTCACAGCAACCTCAAACTCTTGAGCTTAAGCGATTCTCTTGCCTCAGCCTCCCAAGTAGCTGGGACTACAGGCACCTGCCACAATGCCCACAATTTTTTTGTTGCAGTTGTTATTGCTGTTCAGCTGGCCCGGGCCAGGTTAGAACCTGCCAGCCTGGGTGTATGTGGCCGGCGCCCTGCCCACTGAGCTATGGGTACCGCTCCATCTACCTACTTTTGCCTCTGGTTTCTGTTAGTAACAGCAGGCAGGAAACCGGGACTCTTGGGTGCTCTCTGGTTAACCTGCATCTGGTTAGTTAACGATACCAAGGATGGGAACTCTAATTCACTGCATGTTACCTGTGTGCTCAGTCTTGGGCTATGCCATTTGTGTATGTTATGCCATGTCAACCAACAGCTGTGAGGCAGGCTTTGTTATTGTCCTGATTTCCCAGGTGAAGAAACTGAATCTTAGAGAGCTTACAGGACTGCCCAAGGTGACACAGATAGTAACGGGCAGAGCCAAGACCCACATTAGATCTGCCTGACTTTAAAGCCTGTGTTGCTAATACTACTTCTTATCACTGGTTCTACTTTTAAAGCATTTCCCCAACCTACAGCCACTGCCTTGGTCCAGGATCTGTCATCTTTCACCCCAACCCTCTTTCTAACTTGTCTCCCCACCTCCAGTCTTGCTGCCTCTGATGCGTCTTTTACTTAGCAGTTGGAACTATCATTCCAAGAGAGGAGGCAACCCCATCCTGCTTCTTGAGTGATTTCTGTCACTTTCAGTACAAACTACTTAACACAGCATTGCTGTCTCCCAGGTGCTCTGTCTACTCAGCCCTGCACGCCCATCATTGTCCGGCTTACTCTGTGCCTTCAAACATGTGGCATTATCTTTCTATGGCTTCCGTCACCTTTATAGATACCTGGTCATAAGTTCTAAGAATAACTTGGTCAGGTGTCACCTTCTCAAGAAGCCTTCCCCAAACCCCTCTGCCCTCTTCAGTGTTGGGGACCACAGTTTGAGAAAACCCAGATGAGCTGTGCTGTGGGAAAGAGGCAAGTGAGTCTTTTCTCCCTTGAAATTGTATTAAGATTTCCAATGGGACAGAACAGTTTACAGAGTTTAGGGCATCACCGGATGTACTGACCCCGAGGGGAGGTTGGAAGCACACACACTCACGTTTGCATGCAGCAAAGACAACCTGTTTCTTAGCTGACAAAGATTCTCTGCTTGCCCACATTTTAGTCAGGCTCCTGAACCTTCCCCTAGGCCCAGCCACAGACTTTATAAAACTCGGTCTTAGAAAGAGGCCTGCTAGGTCAGTCTAGCCATACCCAGCCCTGGAAGATGATCAGGTGCCTCAGCCTCCACCACCCGCAGCTGTCAGGGCACCCTGGCCTGTCTTTAGCAAGAATCCCCCTGACTCCTGAGGTTTCCTCTTTAGTATTGATAATTTTCTACCCATTGACCCTTGCCCTGCTCCTTGGCTATACATGCCTACTTGCCTGGGCTGTAATTGGAGTTGAGCCCAACCTCTGTCTCCTATCCTGTTACACTGGTGCCTACACCCATGGCACTAGCCCTGAATTGTCTTCCCTGCAGTGCTTTACCAAGTGTCTTAGTCCATTTTGTGTAGCCATAAGGAATACCATAAGGTTAAATACCAATGGCCATTTACAAAAAAAAGAAGTTTATTTGGCTCATGATTCTGATGTCTGGAAAAGTTCAAGACTGGTCATCTGTGGAGGGCCTCAGGCTGCTTCCACTCCTGGAGGAGGGGAAAGGGGGCTAGTGTGTGCAGAGGGCACATGGCAGGAGATAAGGCAGGCAGGGTGGGTGCCCAGTTGCTTTTGACAACCAGCTCTGGCAGGAACTAATAGAGCAAGAATTCATTCACCTCCTTCCCAGGTGGAAGGGGGATCAATCTATTAATGAGGGATCTATCCCCATGACCCAAACACCTCCCATTAGGCTCTGCCTCCAACATTGGGGATCAAATTTCAACATAAGGTTTGGGGGACAAATATCTAAACCATAGCAGCATGCACTATTGAATAATTTTTTCCTTGAAAAGTCTTTTCTCCTTAAGACTCCCCTTTCTAGGGTGCTCAGGTTAGCTTACTTCTCTCTTGGCAGCTCCTCCCACCCTGGTGCCTCCTTTTGGCAACTGGTAAAATGCTGAAGTGACCCTAGATGCCAGGGATGAATATAAACCCCTATATTTAAGTCTGAAAATTGGACAATGCCAGCAGAACACCTAAGTGACATTCCAAACATCCGGCTCAGCTCTTAGTTAAGAACCTAGACAGCAAGAAGCCTTGCTCAGGCCTTTGCCAGAGAGCATACTCTCAGGCAGTCAGAAAGGACAACAAGAGGAATGGCCTCCGAGGGAGAGAGAAGGGCAGGAGAATGAGAGTCTAGGTCTGCCTGAGGTCTCAGCTCTTGCCTTGCAAACAGAGCGTCAGGAGGACACATACTGGGACCCGGCCACTGAGCACCACTGAGAGCTGTGTGTGGGCTGACTTCGTGCCTTTCCCTGCTACTCGGCTAATTATTTCTTGGTTGCGCCATGCATGGCTTGCTTTAATTTAGTTGTTAATTTTGTTATATAACAGGAACCTGTGAACTCACCAGCCAAAACAAAACTCAGCCAAACCAGATCCTTGCCGCTCAGTGCCACTGGGTCGCAGCATGTCTTTCTACCCCACTGCCCTGCCTCCTCCTTCCACTTGAATAACCTGCACCCTGAATCCCGTGTTCACCGTTCTTTGCTTTCCTCTTTGTTATTATTATTATTATCGTTGTGAGACAGAGTCTCACTTTGTCGCCCTTGGTTGAGTACCATGATGTCACAGCTCACAGCAGCCTCAAACACTTGGGCTCAAGCCATTCTTTTGTCTCAGCCTCCCAAGTAGCTGGGACTACAGACACCTGCCACAACACCCGGCTATTTTTAGAGACAGGTCTCACTCTGGCTCAAGCTGGTCTAGAACCTGTGAGCTCAGGCAGTCCACCCACCTTGGCCTCTCAGAGTGCTAGGATTACAAGCATGAGCCACCTCACCTGGCCCCCAAATTTCTATTTTTAATCATATAAAATTTCAGGTATACAGAAAGCTAGAGAGACCAGTCAGATGGACCTATTGTCCAGATTTAAACTTTACAAATAATGCCCAATCTTACTTTATCTTACAACTCCTTTTCTTTGTTTCCACATTCTTTAGGCAGTTGTGTTACATATATACATATGTGTGTTCTTAAAGAGTTATCATGTATTTTTATTTTAGTTGTCCTTAACTTTATAAAAATACATACTGTGGGCTGTGCCCATAGCTCAGTGGGTAGGGTGCCGGCCATATACACCTGGGCTGGTGGGTTCGAACCCAGGCTGTGCCAGCTAAACAACAATGACAACTGCAACAATAAAATAGCCAGGCGTTGTGGCAGGCACCTATAGTCCCAGCTACTTGGGAGGCTGAGGCAAGAGAATCACTTAACCTCAAGAGTTTGAGGTTGCTGTGAGCTGTGACACAGGCACTCTACTGAGGGAAACATAGTGACACTCTGTCTCAAAAGAAAAAAAAATACCGCAGTATTTTTTTTTGGAGTGACTTTTTCCATTTAATATTGTGTGGGTTACACTGCTTCTCACCACAGCTTGTTAACCCTGACTGTGTGTCGGAATCCTTTGCACAGCTGCACCCTGGTGCTTCTTCCCACTCTCCCGGGGATGGCCTTTAAGTTGTTTCTAGGTCTTTGCTATTGTGAGGGGCTCTTCTACAGCTGGAACTTTACCTTGAAAGTGAGAACAATGTAACCCAAAAATTCGAGTCTCATATTCATTTGAAATTAAAAAAAAAACCTTGCTGAAAACAAAATAAAAATTAGAGAAAAAACATTCTTCAGTTGCTTTCCATCATATATTTAGAGCAATAAATGTTGTTTTGTCTATTCTGAGGTTTGATTTCTCTCCTAGAAAATATAACATTTCATTAAACTAGTTATGTTTTAAAAAAAAACAGTGTTGCTAGGAATATTTTTACACGTTCTTTTCATATATGAAAACCCTGATATAGCCCTAGGAGTGGAATTGTTTAACTTTAGGATTAATGATAAATTATTTTCCAAAGTTGCTGCCCCCAGACTAGTATGTCCATCCCCCAGCATTGTGTGAGAGCTCCCCCCGTTCACATCTTCTGTTCTCTCTGCTGATTGTTATTGATAGTATTACTCATTTTCCCCAATTACTTAAACAACTAAAATGGAATCTTATTTAGACTTTAGTTGGAAATTCCTCAACACCCAGGCTGCTATAACAAAATACCATAGACCTGGTTTTCACTTGCCTGGGACCTGCCAGCCTTCTTTCTTCAACATCACAAGTCATCTTAGTCAGCTCAGCTGCCATGATGAAATAGAATGGGAAGGTCTGTCCTATCCTGTCCCACCATTGTGTTTTGGGAGCACATGATTTGTCTGGGTCACTGGTTCATAGCTACGGAGGGAAGTCGTCTCAAAAGGAACCATACCACGAGCCTTACTTGTACCTCGTTAGATGATATTTAGAAGAGACTTTGGACTTTATACTTCAGAGTTGATGGTGGAACAAATTAAGACTTCCAGTGACGTTGGCATGGAATAAATGTATTTTGAATGTGGCAAGGAAATTAATTTGTCTGGGGGCAATGCTGTGGACTGACTTGTGTCTCTCCCCAACCTCCAGATTCATATGCTAAAGCCTTAATCCCCAGGGTGACCGTATTTGGAAGTGGGGCCTTTGGGCAGTAATTAGGTTTAGATGAGGTCATGGGGGGCTCTCATGAGGGATTAGTGTCTTTTTTTTTTTTTTTTTTTTTTGAGACAGAGCCTCAAGCTGTCACCCTGGGTAGAGTATCCTGGTATCATAGCTCACAGCAACCTCCAACTCCTGGGCTTAAGCAATTCTCCTGCCTCTGCCTCCCAAGTAGCTGGGACTACAGGCGCCTGCCACAATGCCCAGCTATTTTTTTGTTGCAGCCATCGTTGTTTGGCGGGTTGGGCTGGATTCAAACCTGCCAGCTCAGGTGTATGTGGCTGATGCCTTAGCTGCTTGAGCCACAGGTGCCAAGCCAAGAGATTAGCATCCTTATAATGAGAGACTGGAGAGAGTTTGCTGCCCCCACCCCACTAAAGAAAGGCCTGATGAGGACACAGCAAGAAGATAGCCATCTTCAAGCCAGGAAGAGAACCCTCACCAGAACCCAACCTGGTGCTCTTCAACGGCTGTTCCTGGGAATTGTGAGAAACCAAACTTCTGTTGTTTAAGCCACCAGTTTGTGGTATTTCGTCATGGCAGCTGAGCTGACTAAGATGACTTGTGATGTTGAATACCTCTTCAGATTTGTGCTGGCCCATTTATTTCCTCTTCTCTTAAATGTTCATGTCTTTTGTCTGTTTTTCTATTAGATTGTATTAGTTTCTTTCTTTCTTTTTTTTTTTTTTTTGTAGAGTCTCACTTTATTGCCCTGGGTAGAGTGCTGTGGTGTCATAGCTCACAGCAACCTCCAACTCCTGGGCTTAAGTCGATTCTCTTGCCTCAGCCTCCTGAGTATCTGAGACTATAGGTGCCCCCCATAACACCTGGCTATTTTTTGTTTGGCTGGGCCGGGTTTGAACCTGCCACCCTCGGTATATGAGGCTGGCACCCTACTCACTGAGCCACAGGCACCACCCCTAGATTGTATTAATTTCTTGTTGCTGCTATGACAATTACTACAAACGTGGTGGCTTAAAACAACAGTTTATTATCTTACCGTTCTGGAGGTTGGAAGTCTGAAGTGGATTTTGTTGGGTTAAAATTAATGTGTCGGCAGAGCTGCATTCATCCCGGAGGCCCTGGGGAGAATTCGTGTCCTTGCCCGTGCAGCTGTTAGAGGCTGACCACAGTCCTTGGCTCATGCCCCCTTCCAGCAATTGTATCACTATGACTTGTTTTTGTTGTCACATCTCTCTCTGACCCTCTTGCCTCCCTCTTGTAAGGATCTTTGTGACTACGTTAGGCTCACCCAGATATTCTAGTGTAATTTCCTCATCTGTTTGATTTAGTTATAGCTGCAACGTCCCTTTTGCTAGGTAAGGCAACATAGTCAGTGGCTCTGGGGATTAGGATGTGAGTCACCTTGGAGAGTGGGGCATTGTTCTGCCTTCTACAGTTGTGCTCTTGTCTTTTTTCATGAGACAGTATAAGAAGATCCACATATCAGAAAATAACAAGCATTGTTGAGGCTGGAAATTAGAATCCCTGTGCACTGCTGGTGGGAATGGAAAATGGTATAGCAGCTAAGAAAAGTGGTATGTACCCAAAGGAATTGAATCTAGGTGTATCCCTAAAATAACTGAAAGCAGCGACTCAAAGACATGTTTGTACGTTCCTGTTTTTGTGGCATCCAAGGGTCATGCAACCCCGTGTCCACTGGTAGAAGAATGGACCCATGAAATGTGCTCTCTGCATATAATAGAATGTTTATTATTCAGCCTTAAACAAGAAGGAAATTTTGACACATGCTACCACATGGATGAACCTTAAGAACATTATGTTAAACGAAATAAGCCAGTCATAAAAGGACAAATATTGGGGCAGGTGTGGTGGCTAATGGTGTAACCTTGGACTTTGGGAGGCCAAAGTAGGAGGAATGCTTGAGGCCAGAAGTTTGAGACTAGCCTGGTTGACAGAGTGAGACCCTATTACAAAACAACAACAATAAAAAAAAACCAAAACCGGTTGAAATGGTAAATTTTCTGCTATGTGTATTTTAACACAACAACAACAAAAAAAAGAGATCCACATGACAAATCTGTATGTGCAGTAAAATTATTATTCACTCTAAACCAGGCATCCTCAAACTATGGCCCGCGGGCCATATGCAGCCTGCCTAGGACATTTATGCAACCTGCCAGGTGTTTTTGCCACCGCTGCCTGTCCTGCTTAGCAGCCGACTTGTCCCAGGGCCCGCAGTCCGGCCCTTCAATGGTCTGAGGGACAGTGAACTGGCCCCTGTTTAAAAAATTTGAAGACCCCTGCTCTAAACAATAAAATATAGATACAGAATAAACCAGCATTCTCCAGGTCCTGTGTCAAGCACCAGGGTTCCTAAGAATAAGACACTGTCCCAGTCGGCGGGGTTCATGTGTCAGAGGTTCGAGGCAGACAGCAGAGCCCTGTGTGCAGCAAAGCGCTGCAGAGTGTTCTGGGTGACGAAGGCCTCCCTGTGTCAAGAAGGGCACTGGAGTGGAGAGAGAGGGCCAGTTCTTCCTGGGAGGCCACACTGCAAATTGGGTAGCCTTTCTGCAAAGTACAACATGTGACCTGATTCCAGGAACCTGGAAAAGGAATTATCAAGCACTAGGGGTTGAGGAAGGAGAAATCTGAGCAATGCTGGGGCATTCCTGGCTCTGCGTTTCGTTCTTTGGGGCCTGAGGTGATGGGGGAGGACTGGGCCAGCAGCAGATGGGATAGAGAAGGAGGTAAAGGCCGGACCACAGAGGGCCTCAGGGCCTGACCAGGGGCTTGGACACTCCCTGCAGTCAGTGTGAAACTGCTGACAGGTCCTGAGTGGGAGGTGACAGGATCACTTTGAGGTTAGAACCATCACTCAGCAACACAAGATTATTTGTCAATAAAAAGCCACAATGTCTGGTGTTTTCAGGCCTGTCTGGAGAGAATGATGCACATGGGTTCGTGAAACACCATCAAATGCTTACTCATAGTTGCTCATAATTAGGAGTGCTTAGGAATTTCCACACAAATTCCACACGCACCTGCCACTCAGCACTGAAGAAAATTTCTCTGATTCTTAGCAGTGTTTCAAATTGAGCCTTATGGATTATGAATTCGTATTTCATCTCATCCAAATCGCTTCCAAATAAAAGAGACTTCTATAACCATCTTTACTTAATGTTCAAGAGCCTTGCATATTCTCAGTGAGTTAGGAAACTAATACTTCATGCTGGCAGCTATGCAGAAACCCAGAGTTCATTTGCTGAGACTACAATCCAAACCCTGAAGCTTATCCTGAATATCTCCATGGAGCATGAAGTAATCCCCATCAGCTATAGCCAGAAACCAGCGTCCTGTGAAGTCAGAACAATGAATGCTGTTAGGTTTCTAGGAGATAAAGCAGACTATTGGTGTCCCAAAGCTTTGCTGCATGCTACGTCCAGTTTTCACCAGGCTGCAAGGAATTCTTACCCATATTCCAGGACAATTTCCTGCAAGTATCCCTCCTGTCAGTCTGTCCACTCTCCTGTCCACCATGTTCAAAGGAGAAAAACTTTCCAGGTGCTTACTGGCACTGTCTCAGTAGTGTTAGGCAAAGGATCAAAATGTCTTGTTTGTCACAGAAGTTTCAGGAGATTTGCACAAGTAAATTAGAGTCTGTTCATTGTAGAAAAGGCAGTGTGGGCTGGGCACAGTGTAATCTTAGCACTCTGGGAGCCCGAGGTGGGTGGATTGCTTGAGCTCACGGGTTTGAGACCAGCCTGAGCAAAAGGCAAGACCTCATCTCTACTAAAAAATAGAAAAACTGAGGCAAGAGGATCACTTGAGCCCAACAGCTTGAGGTTGCTGTGAGCTATGATGCCAACCCATGGTACTCTACCCAGGGTGACAGCTTGAGACTGTGTCTCAAGAACAAAAACGAAAAATCAGCGTGGTTTTGATTCTTGCATGGAGGAAAAATGAAAAAAACAAAACTTAAGAGATCGTTTGTTTGCATGCTGCTCTGGCTGTGATGAACATTCCCACAGCATTATCCTCTTACTGGAGATGTCTGAGGGCTTGAGGTCATATCACTTAGTTCTCTCTGAGACTTCAAGTCAGCACCTCAGCTATTCTGTTAATTTTATGAGCAAAAAAACTAGCAACGGGGCTGGGTGTGGTGGCTCATGCCTGTGATCCTAGCACTCTGAGAGGCTGAGGCAGGTGCATTGCTTGAGCACAAGAGTTTGAGACCAACCTGAGCATGAGTGAGGCCCTGCTATACTAAAAACAGAAAAACTCGCTGGGCATGGTGGAAGGGGCCTAGGAGGGTTAGGCAAGTGGATCACTTTGTGAGCTATGACACCATGGCAGAGTGAGACACTATCTCAACACTCCCCCACCCCACCCCCTGCCAAACCAAAAAACAGCAGCCACACCGTGAGCTTTCTAAGTGACAGGAAGCAAGTATGAAGATGTTATTTCAATACATGTCATCTCTGGCTGACAGAAGATTCTGACCACTGCTCTTGTTGTCTAGAATAATGGTTTTTAGTCAGTGGTACATTTGTGCCCCCAATTTGGCAATGTTTACAGACATTTTTGATTGTCATCACTGGGGTGGGGGTGCTGCTGGCAACAGGTTGGTAGAGGGCTGTTGCTGGACAGCCTACAATGGGCAGGACAGCGTCCCCTCCCTCCAGCAAGGAATTATCCAGTCTAAAATGGCAAAGGTGGGCTCGGCACCTCTAGCACAGTGGTTACTGTGCCAGCCACATACACCAAGGTGGGTGGGTTCGAGCCTGGCCCATGCCAGCTAAACAAAAAGTACAACTGTAACAAAAAATAGCCGGTTGTTGTGGCGGGTGCCTGTAGTCCCAGCTACTCAGGAGGCTGAGGCAAGAGAATTGCTTAAGCCCAAGAGTTTGAGGTTGCTGTGAGCTGTGATGCCACAGCACTCTACCAAGGGTGACAAAGTGAGACTCTGTCTCAAAATAAATAAATGAATAAATAAATAAAATGCCAATGGTGTTAAGATAAAGAAACCCTGGTCTAGAACTGGACTCTAAACACCCGATTGCCTGCCATTTTGTTCTCTCGGAAAGTCAAATGTCTCTGCCCTGCACGTCATGTTTTCCTTTTGTGGTGATGGGAGTTACAGCAACATGCAAGCCCAGACTGCATTTCCCAGTGTCCTTTGCAATTTAGTGTGGCCTAATAACTAGTTCTCATCAATGAGATGTGACTTACAGTGGTGGGCCCTGCTCCTGGCCGGGGCCTCGGAGAATTCCCTTCCCCCTCTGCTGGCTGCAGTAGATGACAGTCAGGCTGTATGGTAGAGCCACAACTGGAGACCGAATCCCTGAATTGCCTCGTGGAAGAGAGAGAAAGCTACCCATCAACCAAAAACACCGGTGGCGGGCTGTTATGTGATTGAGAAATAAGCTTCTGTATCTGAATAAATGAGTACCTTTGGGTCTATTTGTCACAGCAGCTTAGCTCATTCTAGCTAATAAACAGACAACCCACAGGACTTTTTCTGATGCTAGGAGCCTCAGGAAGCAGACAGAACCCTAAATGAAGCAAACAGATCTTTGAGGGCAGAGGTCTTTGCCCTGAGGTTCGCCTGGGGTCCCCTCCTCTAACTGGTCCATGCCTCCATCAGGGGGTCCTTGCCTTGCTCAGCACAGCCTTAACTCCAGCAGCACATTGTGCCGTGATCCCAGCTCTGTGTGGTCTCAGTTACATCATCATGATTAGGATACTTTGGTTCCTGTGATTGTTAATTTTATGTGTCAACTTGACTGGGCCATGGGATGCCAAGATATTTGATCAAACATTACTCTGGGTGTCTGTGAAGGTGTTTTGGGGTGAGGGTGACGTTTGAATCTATAGACTGAGTAAAGCTGATTGCCCTCCCTAGCATGGGGGGGAGCCTCATCCCATCAGTTGAAGGCCTGGAGGGAGCAGAAAGGCTGAGCAGCAGGGAGCTCCTCCTGCCTGACTGTGTGAGCTAAGACATCAGCTCTCCTAGAGTCTCAAACCTGCTGGCTTCAGACAGGAACTCCCGCCCTTGGCTCTCCTGGGTCTTCCACTTGCTGACTGCAGATCTCGAGATTTCTCAGGCTCCAGAATGGCATGAGCTGATGCCTTATAATAAATCTTTCTCTGTCTTTGTCTCCCTCTCTCTCTTTTTATACACACACACTCTTTTTCTCTGGAGAACCCTAATTCAGTTGCAAATAGTAGAGCCTCATCGGAAACCAGCTTAGACAAACAAAGGGAAGAGACTCAGATAATTGAACCATAGGAAATGGTGAAGCTGGCTCCAGGGATCACAACTCTCTTCCTGCACCCTAAAAAAAAAAAAATGCTTGGAAAAAAAAGCTTGTCTTTTTTTTTGCAAGACAGTCTCAAGCTGTCACCCTGGGTAGAGTGCTGTGGCATCATAGCTCACAGCAACCTTCAACTCTTGGGCTCAAGCCATCCTCTTGCGGTTTTTCTATTTTTTAATAGAGACGAGGTCTCACTGTTGCTCAGGCTGGTCTTGAACCTGTGAGCTCAAGCAATCCATCTGTCTCAGCCTCCCAGAGTGCTAAGATTACAGGAGTGAGCCACCACGCCCAGCCTTTCTTTCTTTCTTTTTTTTGGAGATAGTCTTGCTATGTTGCCCAGGTTGGCCTTGCACTCTTAGCCTCAAGCAATCCTCCCACCTTGGCCTTTTAAAGTGCTGGGATTATAGGCATGAGCCCCAGGACTCAGCCTCTGTACCTTTTATCTCCACTGTTCTGGGTGTGTTGGCTTCATTCTCTGCTTCTGTGGTTAAGCCTCTTCACATAAGATGGGTAAAGCATCATTATCTCTGAGCTCATATGTAGATCACTACAAAAGTTTTGAGACAGACTATGTTATGGTCCATTATTTCACTTCCAAGAAACACACCGACAGCATCCTTTCTGACCCTCTCATACCAGTTTCCTACTTGCTTGGCTTATGGGTGCTGCTGGGAGGGCTTCATCTGTTTCTGTCTGCATGGATTTTATGTTTCTTGATTTTTGTGTATTTCAAAACTTACATAATGACAAGTGTAACCTCACAGCTTCTGGAAGGGTTTACCTTGTCTCCAGTTTGAAAATCCTGGGAGGATTTGGGGCTGAACATCCAGGTGTGGCTAGAGTCAGGACATGTTACAGGGGAAGTGAGAATGGACAGAAACGGCAGCCTTGCACTGCACATCACTACATTCACCTGTGGTGGCCTTCGTGTTCCACCTCCCTGCTGGCCCAGCTTTGCCTACAGTCCTCACCATTTTGAGGTGTAGCCTCAGGGAACAAAATACAGAGTTCTTTCCCCCATCACCTCTCCCCCACCGTTCCTCCAACAGCAGAGGTGTCCATCCAAATAGTGACCAGAAAACATTCTGACGATGTGATAGATCGTGACACTCCGTGAGATCTGCTGTGTGACTGCAGCTTGGAGAGTTTCAGCAGCCCAAACGGCAAGCAGCTCCTGTCCAGTTTCTGTGGGCCCGTCCTGGTTTATTCGTTCACAGCACTTTCTGCACTCTGTAATTCCTCAGTTTGTTTGTTTGTCTCTTGTCCACCTCTCCTGCTAGAAGGCAAGCTGCCTGAGGGCCAGATCCTGTCTTGGTTCCTGCAGTGTCTCTCAGCCAGCCCTGTGCCCTGCTGGTGAACTCTCCTTTCTCCAAAGCTTGGGATGTTGCTGAGGTTTTTTGCTTTTTCTCAGAATCTGGTGACTTAAAGATTTCCAGGCACATCTTCGAATGTGCTTTTGGTTGCAGAAGTTCCTTGAAGTCAGACTCTGAGACCTGAGTGGTAGTTTTCTCCTGACATCTAGTGCAATTTCCCTGTTAGTTTCATGCCTTGTTAGGCATTTTGGTGACAATTTGGAAGATGGGAATTCCAAGTACAAACAGGGAAGTTGAGACTGGAGAGGTATAAACTGACACAGTAGTCAGTTTGGAGACGGTGCTCGACATTCGCCTTCTAGGGGGTTTCGTTTATTCTACAAGTCTATTTATCGACAGTTTCACTCTCTCTTTATTATCTGTTTTTTTTTAGACACAGTCTCACTTGTCAACCTGGATAGAGTGCTGTGGTATTATAGCTCATAGCAACCTCAAACTCTTGGGCTCAAGTGATCCTCTTGCCTCAGTCTCCCAATAGGTGGACTACAGGCATCCGATACAACACTCTGGCTATTTTTTTAGAGACGAGATCTAGCTCTTGCTCAGGCTGGTCTCAAACTCCTGAGCTCAACCATCCACTCGCCTCAGCATCCCAAAGTACTAGGATTACAAGTGTGAGCCACCATGCCCTGCTTCCATTCACTCTCTGAACCCCAAGTCTCAAGGCTTCATATTGACTGCCCTTTCCTGTCTGGGTCTTTCTCCACTGAGGTTTCCACAACACAGGAGTGCAAGGCCCTACTTCTTCCTCATTCGCCTTCTTCCTCTGTGGTGGCACCTCTTGCTCTTCCTCAAAGACCCCCCTCCCTCCTGCAGCATGTTAAGTGACGCAATGCTCCTGTGTCCTGTCCTGGTCTATCTTCTCATCCCAGGTGACCTCTATCGCTCCCTGGGGGTCAGTCACCTCCTACATGTGCCCACCGGACCACAGGCATCGAGTCAGAGCACATTCTGGTACTTCAGCAGAACGCATCTCACAATCAACGGGTACAGAACGGAGGTAGTTTTCTCCCTACATCAAGGCTCCTGTATTTTCTTTTTACCTCAGCATTTTTCAGCCCCAGCATTTTTCTCACCCAACTTGTGACTGAGTCCTACACCCTCAGCATCTCTCTGTGACCCTCCTTCCCCTTCTGGCTCCCCTGGCTTTAGTTTCATCATTGATTGTGTCATGAGTGCAATTGTTGCCGCCTGGCCTCTGGTTTTGCAGCTCTCCACGCCTTGCTAGGAACGATCTCCCCATAGACTACACAGTCATAGCTCTCTGATGTCAACCCTTCAGCGCCTTCATACTCTGAATTCAGGATTGGATCCCAAATCCTTGTCATCGGAGGCTCTTTCTGGCGGGGCCTCTGCCTGCCTCTCCAGTCCCACTTGTCCCTTGGACTAGGTATTCCAGGTCTGTGGCGCCCTTTGCAGGCACGTGGTGCACCAAGCTGCCTTGCCTCACGCGGCTTCCTCTTCACAGATGCCTCTGTGTTACTTTGCTGGAGCTGTCAAAACAAACCTCCACAGCTCTGGTGGCTTACACAGCAGAAATTTATTTTCTCACAATTCTGGAGGCTGGAACTCCAAGATCAAGGTGTCGGGAGGATTGGTTTCTTCCAAAGCTTCTCTCCTTTGCTTGCAGATGGCACCTTCTCCCTGCATCCTCACATTGCCATCCCTCTCTGAGCGTCTGTGTCCTCACGTTGTTGTCCCTCTCTGAGTGTCTGCGTCCTCACATTGCCGTCCCTCTCTGTGTCCTCACATTGCTGTTCGTCTCTGCGTGTCTGTGTCCTCACGTTGCTGTCCCTGGCTGCCTGCCTGTGTCCTCACGTTGCCGTCCCTCTCTGCGTGTCTGCGTCCTCACGTTGCCGTCCCTCTCTGCGTGTCTGCGTGCTCACGTTGCCGTCCCTGGCTGCCTGTCTGTGTCCTCACATTGCCGTCCCTTTCTGTGTCCTCGTGTTGTGGTCCCTTTCTGCGTGTCTGCGTCCTCGCGTTGCCATCCCTCTCTGTGTCCTCGTGCTGCCGTCCCTTTCTGCGTGTTTGCGTCCTCATGTTGCGGTCCCTCTCTGTGTCCTCACGTTGCCGTCCCTCGCTGCGTGTCTGTGTCCTCGTGTTGCCGTCCCTCTCTGTGTGTCTGTGTCCTCATCTTCACGTCTTACGAGGACACCAGTAGTATTGGATTAGGGTCTAACCCTGATGACCTCACTTTAACTTAATCACCTCTTTAAAAGCCTATCTCCAAATGCAGTCTTGTTCTGCAAACATTCAACATATGATTTTGGCAGAACATAACTCAGCCTATCACACGGAGTCCATCACACTCCACTCACTGGCTCAAAATATATGTAATTCTCACACGTGAAATACATTCACCCATCCCAACAGCCCTGAAGGCTTAATTCATTTCAGCATCAACTCTAAGTTCAAAGTCTCATCCAAATATCATCTAAATCAAGCATGGATGAGGCTCAAACTATGTTTCTTCCTGAAGCAAAACCTGTCTCAAGCTATGGGAACCTGTGAAGCTGAGACAAGTTATCCGCTTCCAAAGCTCAATGGTGGGACAGGCATAGGACAGACAGTCCCATTCCACAAGTGAGAAATAGGAAGGAGAGAGGGGTCGTGTATTAGGGCACTTTAGTGTTTGAATTTTGGGGGTTGAACCAATCTATGATAGCCTCTTCCTAGTGAACCTGGAAAGCGCCTCTTCCTATTCCATATCTAATTACTGGGATGCCTGTTTGAGACCCTCTTCCTGCTTCGTGTGTGCCTGCACCCAACTCGTATTTGCCTTTGACACCTCACTTGAGCTGTTTGATTACGTGACTGTCTTCCCTGCCAGACTGCACGTCTCATGGACACGGGTGCCCTTCAGTGTGGTTCCACGAGTGCCCACTGCACACGCACAGCTCCACGGAAGGGGGATTTGTTGTTTTGTGCTCTCAGAGCCTAAGGCAATGCCTGGTATGTTGCAGATATTCACCAAATAGGTATTGACCCTGTGAGTGAACACAAACATTTACACACCAAAAATGCACCTTCCAGATTCTGGTTTTCTAGGAGTCTATGACTGTATGGAGTTTTCCTTCAAGGAGAGCCCAAGGGGACATCAATACTCCGCCTTCCCCTCAATGGCCAGATCCCAGCTGAGCAACCGTCAGATGTCTCCGGGGTTCCCGGATGACTCACTGAGAGCTTCCTTTGGGAGGAGTGGGAGGAGAAGATGGCTGATGAAAATAACCATTGGCACTTGAAGCAGCACCAAGCCTCCATCAGTGCGGGGAACATCAGGGGCGCATCGGAAGGTTTCTTTCAGGCAGAGAAAGGCAGCCTTCTTTCCTTCCAGCTCTTGTGGCTCATTTACGTGTTTAGAGAGTTAGACAAATGTAGAGTAGATGAAATAAAATAGCCATTGCTCCCAAGCAGTCGGCTGCTCACGCTACACGAGAACAGTCTTCACAAACTGTGAAGGAGACCCAAGGGGGGGGAGGCTCAGGGAACATCAGTAAGGGGATCATTCATTCATTCTCTTACAAAGACTCTGCCCTACCTTATCTCATTGACAACCGGACAGAGGGCAATTCTGCAGAAGAAAAAGGCTCAGACAGAGTCACTGAATTTCTTGAGAGAATCATTACAACATGTTTCTCAACTTCATGATCCTGGGACTGGCAGCATCTGCAGCACTGAGACCCTGTAAGATGTGCAAACACTGGGCCCTGTGAGGTCTGCAGGGTCAGAAGCCCTGGGTGGGGCCTGGGAGTCTGCCTTATAAGATCTGCAGGTGGCTCAAATGCATGACCTCCTTTGACAATCCCTGGCTTAGAGTCACAGAGTAGCAAGTTAAAGACCCTGGCTGGGAACCCTAGGATGTCCTTCAGTGCTGTCCTTCGTCGAATACTTGCATGTTAAGAGCTGATGATATACTGCAGAACAACCTTGAATATGAATTCACGTTTTATATTTGCTCCTGCTGCAGTCCAGCTCCACGTCATCTCCAACTTCTTTCTACTCTATTCTCCCTCCCTCTCACTGTGCTTGGCCACACTGGTCTTCTCTGTTTCTTAGACACAGCCTGCTTTATTCCCAAGGCCCCAGGACCTTTGCACATACTGTTTGCTCGGTTCAGAATGCCATCTGGCTTGATTCTTTTCACTTTTTTTTTGTTATTGTTGTTGCTTTATGAGACAAAGTCTTGCTGTGTCACCTAGGCTGACCACCTCCCTACACTGACCACCTCCTTATGTTGACCTAACTTTCACAGGCTGGACGTGCATGCACCACGTGCACATATCAGTGCACTAGGCCTCGTTCCTAATGTCGATCACCTCTGTATGTTGACCATGTTGTTACTGAAATGTAAAATCTACCCTCTTAACACAATTTTTTTTGTGAGACAGAGCCTCAAGCTATCCTCCTTGGTAGAGTACTGTGGCATCACAGCTCACAGCAACCTCCAACTCCTGGGCTCAAGTGAGTCTCCTGCCTCAGCCTCCCAAGTAGCTGGGACCACAGGTACCCACCACAATGCCCGGCTATTTTTTGGTTGCGGCTGTCATTGTTGTTTTGGCAGACCCAGGCTGGATTCAAACCCGCCACCTTAGGTGTATGTGGCTGGTGCCTTAGCCACTTGAGCCACAGGCGCCAAGCCACTCTTAACACAATTTTAAGTGCACAGTACAACACTGGTTTTTTGTTTTTTGTTTTTTTTGAGATAGAGTCTCACTATGTTGCCCTCAGTAGAGTGCTATGGTGTCACAGCTCACAGCAACCTCAAACTCTTGGGCCCAAGTGATTCTCCTGCCTCAGCCTCCCAAGCAGCTGGGACCACAGACACCTGCCAAAACGCCTGGCTAGTTTCAGGCTAGTCTTGAACTCATGAGCTCAGGCAATCCACCCATCTTGGCCTCCCAGGATGCTGGGATTACAGATGTGAGCCACCGTGCCCGGCCCTTTCCTAGGAAGTTTATTACTTTAGACACCTCATATAAATGAAATCGTGCAGTATTTGTCCTTCTGTGACTGGCTTATTTGAAGTAGCATAATATCTTCAGAGTTCCCTCATGTTGCAGCATATGGCAGGATTTCCTTCCTTTTTTAGGCTAAATAATGTCCTGCTGTATGTACAGGTCACATTTTCTTTATCCATTCATCCGATGATAGACACTTGATAATTCTGTATCTTAGCTGTTGTGAATAATGCTGCAATAATCCCAGGAGTGCAAATATCTCTTCTAGACCCTGCTTTTAGTTCTTTGGATAAATACCCAGAAGTGAGATCGCTGGATCATGTGATAGCTCTACGCTTATTTTTTTGAGGAACCTCCATCCTGGTTTTTATAGTGGCTGCTCCATTTTACAAGCCTACTGATGGCACCTGCACGTTCCAG
This sequence comes from Galagoides demidoff, assembly GCA_963574575.1. Taxonomy (NCBI): domain Eukaryota; kingdom Metazoa; phylum Chordata; class Mammalia; order Primates; family Galagidae; genus Galagoides; species Galagoides demidoff. Next base: position 18,567 of record CAUYQV010127022.1, read on the forward strand.
TGTCTCTGCATCCTCAGCGACACTTGTTTCTCTCTGTGTTTTGCGTGGTTTGCTTCAGGCTAGTTTTTTTTTTTTTTTTGAGATGGAGCCTCAAGCTATCCCCCTGGGTAGAGGGCCATGGCATCACAGCTCATAGCAACCTCCAACTCCTGGGCTCAAGCGAGTCTCCTGCCTCCGCCTCCCAAGTAGCTGGGACCACAGGC
>CAUYQV010127023.1:0-47230 GCA_963574575.1 Galagoides demidoff
CCCCTGAGCCAGCAGGACCAGCCCTGCTCTTCCTCCCCCTCAGTCTGCTCAACCTGAGGATGATGAGGGTGAAGAGCTGCATGATGATCTATTGCACTTGATGAGTAACAAATACATTTCCTCTCCCTATGGTTATCTTCATAATATCGTCTTTGTTCTAGCTTAGTTTATTGTGAGAATACAATATGTAATCCATTCAACATACTAAATACATGTTAATTGACCGTTTCTCTTATTGGTAAGGCTTCCCAGTCATCAGTAGGCTCTTAGTAGCTAATTTTTGATGGACTCAAAAGTTATACACAGATTTTAAATGGTTGGGTGGCATCTGTAATCCCCACATTGTTCAGGGATAAATTGTATTTATTGAGCTGAATTTACTAAAGAGAACAGAATTACATGAAATTATAACTCAGTAAATGTCTGGTTTAGTAAAAAAGTTTTGGAATAGACTGTGGTATGGTCCATTATTTTATTCCCAGTAAACACAGTCATCAGTGTGCTTTCTGACTCACCTGGGTTGGTTTCAGTTTGTTTGTCTTATCAGTGTTGCTGGAAGGGCTTCATTTGTTTCCATCCATGGATTTTACATTTCTAAATTTTTGTGTATCTCAAAATGTACTGAATGACCTACATATAGTTGCCATATTTAGCAAATAAAAATACAATACAAAATACTCAGCTAAATTTGAAATTTCATATAAATTTAATATGAATTTAAATTTCATATAAAACATGGATAATTTTCACTAAAATTATATCCCATGAAATTTGGAGAAACACACTGAAATTTATTTCTGTCTTATCTGAAATATAAATTCAGCTGAATAGCCTGCATTTTATTTGGCAGCCCTACCAGTAAACTCAGATTATGTGGTTACCATTAAATAAAAATACTAACAATGTACTATGGGAGCTACAAAGAAAAAAATGCCAAAGGTAAAGAGTTTTTCCCATTTTGGTTCACTATAAAACTGACTGCCTAGAGATTGGTTACGTTAACACATTCAAAGTAGAGTTGTCCACATCAGAAAAATTATTTTTAAGGTTGAATTAACTATAGAGCAATAAATTTACCAAAAATCAACCTTTACAACTTTTTCTAATCCATCATTTTTTTCCGAAGTCTGTCTCTACTTTGTTCTGTAGTCTCAAACAGACAATTTGGATTTTCAGAATCAGTTTCTTCATAAGAAAAATAAATAATCATTATTATGTTATTCATTTTCTTGATTTGTAAAGTGAAGACAATACATTAAGTGATAAAATTGACTAAAAAAAAAAAAGCAGGTTAGAAATATGACTGAAGTAGGTTTGGAGAATTCTCAAGGAACTAAAAGTTGACTTACCATTCGATCCTGCAATTCCTCTACTAGGTATTTACCTAGATGATCAAAAAACATTTTACAACAAAGACATTTGCACCAGAATGTTTATTGCAGCCCATTTCATAATTGCTAAGTCATGGAAGCAGCCCAAATAAACAACAAACCATGAATGGAATAACAAATTGTGGTATATTTATGCCATGGAATACTATGCAGCCATAAAAAGGATGGAGACTTTATAGCTTTTATGTTTACTTGGATGGAAGTGAAACACCTTCTTTTTAGTAAAGTATCTCAAGAATGGAAGGAAAGTTTCCAATGTACTCAATTCTATTATGAAACCAATATATTATTGCTTACGCATTGATATGAATGATAAAACACAACTAGAGTCTGGAAAGAAGGAGGGGAGAGGAGGAGAGGGAAAGAAGGAGGGCAGGAGGAGGGAGGGGGAGGGAGGGGGAGGAATAAGAATGGGGAGGAGGGAGGGGGGAGGATATTTGGTGGGGCCTCACCTATTGTATATCATGCAAGGGTACATTTCAAAACTACTAAGACTATAGTGTCTTACCATAGCAATTAAGTAAGTGAGATGATGTTATGTTAATCAGTCTGACTTAAGCATTTCACACTGTACATCACATCAGCACATTGTAACCCATAATTTTACACAGTTATGATTTAAATACATAAAGAGATAAATTAATAAATAAAATATGATTGAATGAACTTGAAATCAAATATAGCCAGATTTTCTCTGTTGTAATCAGAGATACTCCAGACTCAGTATCTTATGACTCTGCATACATTGAAGCAGTGAGAAATTTCAGCAAATAGTAATTTTTTATATTTACCACATGACAGAAACATCAGGTGGCTGGCTAAATTATGCAAAGCACAGAAAATGAATATAAACTTCCAGGGAGGCCTCACCTTCACAGAAAGATGAGGGGCTTTTTTTAAGTCTTGGTCCCTGGGAAAACTGAAAATCTTATCACAATCATCGACAAACTGAGAACCATCTGAGAACCATCTGAGATGCACTAAGTCATCACCATACATGGAAAGAAGAAGCAGAAACTCCTTTTCAGGTACTGACGGCAGGTATTAAGTCTTGGGATTTTTTTTAGCTCCTCTTGAATTAACAATAACATTTAATTTATAAACACGCAATTCACAAATGTTGATCCTAAGTGACTGAGTGTATGTTGAGGCTGCAGTAATGTGCAAAGTAAAAATGAAAACTAAATAGGTACTGTCTTGTTCTGCCTTTCAATTGCTGGCCTTGCAAAGCTCAACAGCAACTGGTCCCAATGCAGAAGCATTTCTCTCACACTGCCAGGACCATTCATCTGAAAAGGAACAGAGGGCTGCAAATGCTCCAACAGTTATTACAAAATAAGTAATGGGGGGGATTACAAATGACAAGTTTTTGAGTCTTCTTTACCTTCTTATTTTAGTATTTTCTCCTGGGTTCGAGATAATGAACAGAGGGAAAAACAGAAGGACCCCAAAAGATTAGGTTTTTCTTCTTTAACAGTGCTGAAGAGCTACTGGCTCAGGAAACACTAGATCGAACAGATGAGAAGGGGGAGGGAAAATAAAGAGAACCAGAGGTGTAGAGAGGCTTGGAGGAGTTTGTTAAGGATAAAATGAGACTAGGGACAATTACTATTATACTTGGAATGAGTTTTCTTGAACATGGGGGAGGAGAATTGGGTAGATGTTTTTCTCCATGTAATGTAACGTATTAATCATTTACCATTTTAAAAGAGAGCATTATACCATTTGCCAGAATAGATGAATGGATTCCATATACAATTTTGAAGAGGGCAGGAAAAAATTAGCACGTATGATGAAGTCAGATAAGAGGGTGTTACACTATCAAAGGTGTGGGAAATTAAATCTCCTACCAAAGTCGTTAATGAATGTTATGACCCACTGGGCCACACCCAGTAAAAATCTAAGTAGAAAAGAGTCAGTGAGGACTACATAGATTTAAACTTGTTGATTTATCCCCATTCCCCTATGGACAAACTACTTGCTCACTTTCTCTCCGTCTCTGGGACTATTTTCCTAAAGCACAAGTATCATCATTCAAATTTTTTATTACATCTCCTTTGAATGCTCCCTGTGGTTTATAAAATGAAGTTCAATTTTATTTTAACATAGTATTCCAAGTGTCCCATAATCTAGCCCCAGTTTCTCTTCCCAGGGCTTTTGTTTATGGGATCCACTCGTGCTCATGGGGGAGACTTCCTTTCTGGTTATCTGTGTACATCATGTTCTCCCTTCTTGTCACACCCTTCCCTGAGGGAATGGCTTTAACTCGAGTCTCCACTACTTACAAGCTGGGAGAGTTAGCACCACTTGATATCTCAAGACCTCTTTTGTAAAACAGAGCTAATAATAATCTCTATATCACAGATATTTTGAAAATATTAAATAAAAGAATTCATGTAAGGAAATTAGCACAGGGGCTAGCACATTGCATCATTCAACACCTCCCAGCAATATCATTGTCTCTTCTCTGTTAAGATCATTCATGATCTTTCATTCAGCTTCATGAATTCTTCCTCCAGTTGATATTATACTTTTGATCCTCCACGCCTCCAGAGCACTTTGCATAGTGGATTTTGTGCACTTTCTTCATTAAAACTTTTGCTTTATAATGAGTCGGGATGTGTTTGCTTTCTCCATCAAAATTCTAAACCTATATTTCCCTGGGGTTACATTGTGTTCATGACAGCGCCTCCAAGACAACTCTGCCCAATCCACATGCACTGAGCTTGGCCCTGTACTAAGAGAAAAGCATTCAATTAGACCTCATGCCTGCCCTCATGAATCTTCTCATCTAATGAATAAATTCAGCCTTGTAGGTTGTCCTTAGTAATGTCTTCTGACATTTTCAGTGCTGACTATTTAACAAGAGCTGGAATTCCAAAGCAGGGCCCTGCTTCAGTTTGATATCTCACTTAGGAGAGCCTCAGAGTATAGTTTTTATGCAAACGATTTACAGGGCAAATGCTCTCAGGAGACCGCGTAATGAAGTGAGGAAAGCTGGATAGGTGAGTGATGGAGATAAGCACAGATGGCTACAGAAGTCTAGCTTCTCCTCCTAAGCTGTCTGAAAGTCATCAGACTCAGAGACAAGGGAGAAGGGGTGTTGCATCCCCTGCAACCTCTCCTTTCCCTGCCACCTGAGGAAATGGACTAAGGTAGAGTGGAGAGAGGGATTCTCAACCTGCCTGATATTTCCATGCTATACAGCTGTCATCAACCAAGTGCATCCTCCAGAAATGGGGGCAGCAAAGAGCTGTGAGCAGCCAGCAGCTGACACTCGCAGAAGCTGGGGGATGATGGAACATGAATGGGAGGCTATTATGGGCTGAGCCGTGCCTTCAGAGTTTATAGGTTGAAATCCTAAACTTTTTTCCCCACCTTCATTCCCCAGGATGTCACTGTATTTGAGGATAAGGTCTTTAATAAAGGTCAAACAAGGTCTTTAGGGTGGGCCCTAATTCATTACAATCAGTGTCCTTACAAGACAGGAATTCAGGACGTAGACACACGACGGACAACATGCAAAGAGAAGGGGAGAGGTGGCTGTCTACACGCCAGGGAGGGAGGCCTCAGATGATGCAACCTTGCTGACCAGCACCTTGACCTTGGACTTGTAGCCTCGAGAATTATGAGAAAATAAATTTTTATTGTTTTAGCCACCTCATCTGTGGCATTTGTGTGGCAACTAGAGCAAATGAACACAGGTACCAAAAGTATCTACCGCAATCCCCAAAGGAAAGCAAACAAACAAACAAAAAATCATAAATAGAATAAAGGAAAAGAGATGGATGAAGCAAGCAGCTCTGAATGTGGAGGGTCACGTAACTGTTAGGGAAGGGCTGCTTTTTTTTTTTTTTGAGATGGAGCCTCAAGCTATCCCCCTGGGTAGAGTGCTGTGGCATCACAGCTCACAGCAACCTCCAACTCCTGGGCTCAAGTGAGTCTCCTGCCTCTGCCTCCCAAGTAGCTGGGACCACAGGCGCCCGCCACAACGCCCGGCCATTTTTTGGTTGCAGCCATCATTGTTGTGCCATACAGAAGAGAGTTGCTTTTTCCCAATTCTCCCGGGAGGAAAGAATTGTTTCTAGGAGACAAGAAGTGCTCTGACAGGACAAGTAAAGTCCTTTGAGCTCCGGACTGTTTGAGGCCCTTGGCAACTCATGTGCTGATGGCGGTGAGGGAAAGCTGCTAAACAGGCATTAACTGGCCCAGAGAAGGGGAAACCCAGAAAACTCTGCGTAGGTTTAAACGGGTCCCCATCTAGGAGGACTCTCACTAAATGAAACTTAGGCAGAGAGTGTGTGAAACTGAAAAACTGTCCTGGTCAGAGGCCGCACCTACTGAGAGTTTAGACCCCCCAGTCCCCACTTTCCCATCGTTGTTACCGAGTTCTTTTCAGTTCTCTTTTGGGAGTTCTTTTCAGTTTGCGTGTTTTTATGTTTTTAATATCCATAGGGTTTGGGGTTTACTGAGTGGAACTCCTGTTATAATTCATTAGGCCATTCCAGATTCTCGGCACTCAGGGCAGCCAAGAATCTTGTGGTTTTTCTCTTCATTGTCCCATCGTGCGCTTCTGGGGTCCAGCATGATAAAAGGCACAGCAGCATAAAGGGGAAAGGCTTGCACATAGTTTCAAAAAAATTAATTACATAAGGACAGGGTGAGAGATCCACGGCTTGACTGCGCTTCCCAGGGAAGAAGAAAAGGCCTGGGGCTTTAGACCACAAGTTCAGTAGAAGCCGTGAGTATAACGCTACTGTTTTAAAACCTAATTCCAACTTCAGCTGCAATGACAGAAATAGCATTTCTAAAGCAAGAGAAGTTATGGTTTCAGGGTTTTCTGCCCTCCTTGGGCCACATCTGGCTTCCTGTATTCTCAAGATGAAGAAGCGTATCCGAAAAAGAAAGGCCACGGATGATGAGGCATCTGGAAACTAAGTCAAGTGACTGTTGGCTCAAAGAACTAGAGAATTTTTCTGGGGTGGGGGACAGGGTTTGTGGAGAGGAGAGATTAGAAAGAAACAGAATAGCTCCCTTCAAATAATTAAAGAAGCCGCAATGGGAAAAGCCAACAAGGTTTGTTTTATTTTATCTTATGTGAGATAAAATGTTCAAAATTGGGGAGAATGGAGCAATACTGTAGAGAGGGTGATTGGAACTTGTTATCATAAGGAACTGTTCCATATTGACAAATGCCTAACCATCGGCCGTGCTGATGCAAAACGGCTGAGCTGCCTTTCCTGGAGATACTCAGATAGAAGGTGAATGACAGCGTGGCATGAGCACAACATGGCCGGGATGTTGCATAGATGTTTTCTCTGATGTACAAGAGATTAGACTCATAATGTACAAGGAATCTTCCAGCAATCATTCTCCTAGATTTAAATTTAGAGTGAGATAGAGATTTAATAGCTGAGTATGTTGGGGATAAAGTAGGGGAAGTTGTCATCTTTCTTCTTGCCATTTGGATTTAGTGTGAATTACATATTAAAAGCAGTCTAATAGCAATTCAAAGAAAATTACTCTTTGATCTACGAATGATTGTTTAAAATTTGACGATGACGTCTTCACAGATTTTTTTTTTGTCTTCACAGATTTTTGAAATCTTTTTTCTAAATACCCTTTTATTCTCATGGACTTGGAAAGGCCTTTATATTACCATGAAAACTATGAATTTTAGAATTAATCTTTATGCCCCCAATTTTATGGCCCAATATATTTTTCCTGTTTGGTGGATGTTTAAATTGCATTTGAAAGCATGATTCAATTGTGATTGTATTTCTTCATCAAAGCATCCAATAGTTATCTATGTCATGCTATCCCTAAGAAACCGTAGGGTGGTAAAGCTACTGATGATATAGTTGGAGAAATACTACAACAATATGCCAAAAATAAATGCAGACAAAATTTATAGACCGCAGTAAATCAGGCAATAGTAAATCTCCCATAGGACAATAGAAAATTAATTAATACATAGAATACATTGAATAGAATATACAGGAATTTCAATAGGCTATAACCAAGCTCATGATCAGGTAGTCAGAGTAAATTTTAAAAAGGAAGTGAGTGGGAGGCCATTGCAGGTGGATTGTTTGAGCTCAGGAGTTCAAAACCAGACTGAGAAAGAGTGAGATTGTTCAACTACTAGAGATAGAAATATCTAGCCAGGTGTGGTGGAATATGGCTATAGTCCCAGCTGTTTGGAGGCTGAGGCAAGAGAATCTCTTGATGCCAGGAGTTGGAGATTGCCGTGAGCTCTGACTCCATGACACTCTACCTAGGGTAACAGTGAGACTCTGTCTCAAAACAAATGAAAAAAATAAAAAGGAAGTGAGATTCATGAATAGTTTTGGAAGTAGATAAAAATTCACTGAGCAGAAGTAAGGACAGTCCAGGCACAATGGTGTGAAATAGAAAAGAACATTGGCAAAAAAAATCTCAAGACATGGTTAAGAAAACATAATAGAATTGTTTGGTTGAAGACAAAGGTCTGCAGGAGGCATTATAAAGCGTTGGGTCAGAACAAAGATTTTAAATAAAGTTCTGGTTACAAATTCTATCTCTATGATTACTAACCTTGTGTAAGTTATTCAACTCTATCTGAGTTTCAGTTATTTGTGTGAAAAATGGACTTAATGGTATCTATTCCCCAGTTGTTGCAAAGATTAAATTAGAATATGTAGCTAAAGCCCTTTGTTAAGTGCTTGGCAGAATAAAAAGACTCAGAAGTCTCTTCTGTAAATATTAGTGTTACTACTAATATTACGTAAGAAAATAGAATATGCAATAAAGTCTGTAGAAAGACCTGGCCAAAGGGTTTGAAGTTGCAACTCTTATTAAACCGTTCTGAGTAAGAGAGGAAACCAGGAGAGTGGTATTTTAGGGAAAAGCATTACAAAGCTTTGCATACATTTGATTGGTGAAATGGACGGGGCCAGGGTGAAAAATAAATTAAAAGCAGAGAAAGGAGGTGGAAGGATATTGACAAGGTACATATTTGATGTGACAGGCCCCTGGATTGCAGTGGGTATGTGGAGTTGGAAAGCAAAGCAAGAAAACAAGCAAAGGATACCTAGAGACTCTCTAGACAGGGGAAATGAGCAAGATCTCTGAATCAAAGCTGATCACCCAGGTTATAGCTTGGAAATTGAGAATGCTGGTCCTGACAGTGGGAACAGTGAAGTTAGCATGAGAGCAACAGTGGGAAGGAAAATGGAGATTTCAATTTCATGTCTCAGAAGTTTGAGGTGACATCAAAATGTACATACAGAAATAACCTTTAGAGACCTATCATTTTTTTTTTTTACTTAAACTTGCCCCAGAGTTCAGTGAAACTGGAAAATTAATGTGCTGTAGATTAAAAGTGAAACTACCTTAGTGACAGCTGCATAAATGTGTGTTTTTTTGCAAGGTTACTATCTGTGAGAAGTGAAAGATGACATGAAAAAAAGCCAACTCCATCTATGTGATGAATAAAAAAAAAACAACTCGTACATCTTCCTGTGGGATAATCAATACAGAACACACTGAAAATGGAGTTCTTCAAATGGTCCAGTTTGAAGCAGAGGAGGTGACTGAAAGTTTTCTCTGTGCTGGAAGATTAAAAAAAGAAAAAGAGTTTTCAAAGAAAGGCTCCAGTGTATATGCTTTTCATTATAATATTATAAACAAATGTTTTATAAATAAAAGCAGAGGTTTTTTGAAAATGTCCCCCAAACTGAGTATGTATGTAGTACATAGTAAATGTGGAATTTTTTAAGAATAAAGAACAGAACATCAATATTTAAGAACAAGTTATTTAGTTCAGATAGTTACTTGTAACATAAAATAGGAAATAATTAAATTGTTTATTTATGAATATTATTATACTATGACTATTGTTTAAGTTAAGGAATATATCTTCTTTCTCTGATGGCTCAAAAATTAATATATACAAATCGAGAGAAAAAACATATACATATATATATATCACCTTACTTGAAAATATGCTATATGGGAGAAATTATATTCTAATATTTTTAAATTTTATGCTTGCTTCATTGATAACATATGAAGGTGCTACAAAAAGAAAAAATACTTCACAGCATCTCCCTTAAGCAAGCAGATAAACTGTGAAACTTAGTTTAAAATTTCTACTATTCATGTATTAAAAATGTACGTGCATGAAAGATTATTATCTATATAGGCATACTTAAAACGTTTTAGCTATTTCAATAATTAGTACTTTCTAACATATGAAGTTTGGGTTTTTTCAGCAAATGGAAAATGATGAATACATTTGAAATAAAACTTCTGGAGAGGCAATCATTTATGTTACCTAGAAACACTACCCACAGATTTCAGTGAGCTTCTGACAGGCAGTCTGGATCCGCCTTCCTCTCCTGCCTTGGTTTCTTGGACAGCACTTCCATAAATGTAAGGGTCCTGGTAACATCTTTAAAGGATCTAGTGTCACCTTGATGCTTCATAAAGTTTCCAAAGATGGCAGAAAACAAAATAGGAAACAGTAGACAAAATAACATGTTTTTCAAAATGAAACGATCTCTGCTTACGTAGTTTTTAGATGAGAAGGCTGTGTTTTCAAGCACTTTTTATGATACGGTGATATAGCCTGGAAGAACTTTTTTTTTTTTTAATGAAAACCAACCAAAGTAAACAGATAAATTCAAAACTCGGAGTGTGGAATCTCACAAAACAACGACCGTGGGTCATTAATGTGTCTACAACACAGGAACACAACTGACTTCAGCAGCTTTCGAGACAGAAACTATGAAACCACAGTGGGTTAGATGAATTATTCAAATCTGGTGAATCGATTTTGAAATTCTCAGTAAAGCTCAGTGTAAATTCAATGTATGGATTTTCTTCTCTTCTCTTTCCCTTTCTCCCAGCTAAGTCTAATTGAGATTGGAAAATGATAGCAAAATCAGGGTTTGTTCAGCACTGCAGGCATTAGGCAGAAGAGGGGCTTCTCTAAGAGACTGGCAATATTCACATATACAAGCTCTCACATGCCTGGAACGCTACATGGAAGGTAGGTTAAAAAAAGAAAAAAGTTTCTCATGGCATCTAACTCATTCTTCCAAGCTTTGCTGTCAAAATAGTTTGAGGTGCTGCCGCGGAAAAATCAGTAGGTTTTGCAGACCAAAGGAAGAAACAAAGGGGTCTAGGAAATTATGAAGCTAGGAAATTTGGTTTATTTTTTGAAACAGAGAAGGGCTTCCTGCTTCACGTCTAACCAGACTAGGTAGGTACACTGGTTTTTCAAAATCCTGGAGTTGATGATGGATTATTGCAGATTTTGAAATCTGTAAATTTCATGACAATTACCCATGTTAGTGAGATTCAGAGTCTCCCTATTTAGAAGATCCATCACTACCAACATCACTACTAACACAGAATGTGGGGCTTATGAATAGATAGAGCACTTTGGAAGACTACTTACTAACCTAATAACAGGGTGGCAAAATGGAAAAGTGACTTACTTTCTAACAAGAAAGCAGAACATTGGTCCCATGTACAAAATCAGGTGGAAGTGTCACTCGGTAGGACTGCAAATTAGTACAACTTCTATGGAAATTCCTCAAAGAAATAAAAGTAGACCTACTAAAATCTAGAAATCCTACTATTGGTTATCTGCCCAAAGGAAAAGAAGTCATTTTATCAAAAAGACACCTGCACTCAAATGTTTATTGTAATACTCTTCACAGTTGGAAAGGGAATCAATCTAACTGCCCATCAGTTAATGAATGGATAAAGGAGATGTGGTATATATACACCAGGGAGTACTACTCAACCAAAAAAAGGAATGAAATAATGTCTTTTGCAGCAACTTGAATGGAACTGGAGACCATTGTCCTAAGTATCTACAGAATGGAAAATGAACACCACATGTTGGTACTGGTAAGTGGGAGCTAAACAATGAATACACACAGACACAAAGAGATGTTCTACCTTATGATTATTTCTGCACTTATTTTCCTAGTAGGCAATGTGCTAAAACAGAAATCTAGATTATGGCCAAGCAGGTCTGTGTTCTCATCACTGCCATGCCATTTCCTAGGTATGTGTCTTTAAGTTTCTTACATTTTAATGTGCTTGTCTGTTAAAAAGAAATGGAAATGCCAACCTGGAAGGGTTGTTGGGAAGATTAGAGATAAGAGAATTTCTGACAGGTTTAATGCTGTCTGATTTGTAAGAAACCCATAGGCAATCTCCAAATCACTTTTCCAATGATATAATTTACCACCTACCTTACCAAACACCTGATCAGGCAACAGAAGTTGGCAACAAAGCATGAACAAATAGGAGTGGCTTTGAGTAATTTGGATAGGTTATTCTCTTCTTAGTTCTATAAAGATAGTTCCATAAACTGAGAACTTTTTTCTTCCTATAGTCTAGATTAGTGCTTTACAGTAGAGCTTTTTTTTTTTTTTAAATTGTTGGGGATCAATTGAGGGTACAAAGAAACAGGTTACATTGATTGCATTTGTTAGGTAAAGTCTTTCTTATAATTGTGTCCCGCCCCCAAAAGGTGTGTCACACACCATAAACCCCCACTACCCTCCCTCCTTCCTTTTCTTTGCTCTTTCCTTTCCCCACCCCCCACCATGTACTAGGTCATTAATTGTCCTCATGTCAAAAATGAGTACATAGGATTCTTGCTTCTCCATTCTTGTGATGCTTTAAAGAATAATGTGTTCCACTTCCATCCAGGTTAATAAAAAGGATGTAAAGTTGCCATCTTTTTAATGGCTGAATAGTATTCCATGGTATACATACACCACAGCTTATTATTCCATTTCTGGGTTGGTGGGCATTTAGGCTGTTTCCACATTGTGAAGATTGCAAATTGAACTGCAATAAACAGTCTACTGCAAATGTCTTTATGGTAGAAGGATTTTTTTTCCTTCTGGGTAGATGCCCAGTAATGGGATTGCAAGATCAAATGGAAGCTCTAGCTTGAGTTCTTTGAGGGTTCTCCATATTTCCTTCCAGAAAGGTTGTATTAGTTTGCAGTCCCAGCAGCAGTGTAAAAGTGTTCCCGCCTCTCCACATCTACACCAGCATCTGCAGTTTTGAGATTTTGTGATGTGGGCCATTTTCACTGGGGTTAGATGATATCTAAGGGTGGTTTTGATTTGCCTTTCTCTAATAATTAGGGACAAGGAGCATTTTTCCATACATTTACTAGCCATTTGTCTTCTTTAGAGAAGGTTCTATTCATCTCTCTTGCCCATTGATAAATGGTTTGTTGGCTTTTTTCAGATGGATTAATTTGTGTTCTCTGTAGATCCTAGTCAACAGATCCTTTTGTCTGATTCAGAATATGCAAATGTCCTTTCCTATTGGGTAGGTTGTCTATTTGCTTTGGTTGTTGTCTCCTTAGCTTCACAGAAGCTTTTCAATTTCACTTAGTCCCATTTATTTATTTTTGTTGTTGTTTCAATTGCCATGGAAGTCATCTTCAGAAACCTTTTCACCAGGCTGATATCTTCTAAAGTGTTTTTCATATGCTTTCTTTGAGAATTTTCATCATTTCATGCCTTAAATTTAGGTCTTTTGTCCATCTTGAATCAATTTTTGTGAGTGGAGAAATGTGTGGGTTCAGTTTCAGTCTTTTACATGTGGATATCCAATTCTCCCAGCACCATTTATTGAATAGGGATTCTTTCCCCCAGTGTGTGTTCTTGTTTGGTAACTATAAAATATTTGTTTCATTTCCTGGTTTTCTATTCGATTCTAAAAGTCTATGTCTCTACTTTTGTGCTAGTACCGTGCTGTCTTCACCACTATGGCCTTGTAGTACGGCCTAAAGTCCTACGTCGGTGCTCTCCAACATGACACCCATTAGTCACATGTGTCTATTGAGTCCTTGAAGAGGGGCTATTATAACTGATGAGTAGAAGTTCTAATTTTATTTCACCTTCAGAAGTTTAAACTTAAAATTTACATATAACTAGAAGCCATCACATTAGACAGTGTGGGCCTAAATGTAAGTAAAAAAAGAAAATTTGTTAAACAAGGGATAAATACTATGGTGACCCAGGCAAATTTGTGTAGCCCAGGTAATCTCCTAGGTTATGTTTATTGATTTTAAATTATAGGTGTCAGAAGTGGCCTATGTTCCATGTCTTGGGTAACTTTTATTTCTGCCTGTGCTGCTATGTCTAATTCTAAATTGTGGCCCTCTCTCATTTTAGCCAAGAATCGTCCTGCCATTTTGCTCACTGGTAGCTGCATGTCTGTCCCCTTGCTGGAATACTGGCCTGCCTGGTTTCTCAGGATATTGTTTCTATAAAAATGGGCAGAATTCTCTCCCTTCTTCTTATATACTTTCTTAGCAGGCTCCATAAATGTATTCTTTTTGGTTTTTTAACTGAAATTTCTATAGTGTGTATTACAAACTGCTATACTCTTACTATAACACATGACTGAGTTTCTCAGTCTCCTACATGCACAACCCACTCTCTCAAAACAGTTGGAGACAGTTTCTCAGATTGAGCAGTTCCTATGTGAGTGGTACCACATAGTGTCATATTCAAAAGTCCTCTTTCCCCAAGTGGGACAATAGGAAACACATCCACCTGCTCCAGCAACAGCAGGTGTTGCTTATTAACTGTGGTATATTCCCCATAGGGTCTTCATAGAGCCTCTGAATCATCCTTAACCCAGCTCTTGGAAGAAAGAGCTAATTGGTTGTCTTTGATATGTGGCATGATATATATGTACTTTTATTGGCATATTTAAAAAATTTTATTCCTGAAGGGGTTCCTTGCCATGTAAGGTTACAAGCTCCAAGGCTTAAGGCAGCCTTTGTTCTCATTGTTCAAGAGTCTTGGTTCTGGGAAATAAAGGTGTATCTGACAGTGTTTCTTCCAGGAGTTCTTTGAGTTTGCATGAATACGCAACTTTTGGCAGCTGCCCTGGCATGGCAAGGCTCCTCACGTGTACTAGTTAGGACATCTTCCTCAGACTTGACCCCACTGCATGAGAAATCCTAAATATTAACAACCCTGACAAACACTGGTTGAAAAAGTCACTTGCTGACTGTTGGCTAAAGACTAGATATTTCTTGTTGGCTCAAAAGAAGTGCAGATTCTTCTACCCAGATCCTACTTTATTCCTTGACCATTCACAAAATGGATTTCAGATGTTGCTGAGAGTTAAGAATCAAGATTCAAAATTTGACTTGACCTTTTTGATCACCAAATGTGAGAGCTACGTTTGATTGATGTACCTCTAGGTATATAGCATCATCTTTTACATTTTTGGTCAGAGATAAAAATATTACAAAGCACAACATGGATCCCATGAGTAAACTTTGTAAACTTACTATGATAAAAGGAAGGAGAGAGGGAGAAGGAGAGAGAGAGAAGGAGTGTGTGCACCAAAGTGTGAAAATGCTAGGCAGAAAGAGGAGAGGCAAATGGAAAGGCAGTCAGGAGAGTGACGTGTCTTTCCTTCATTACTACAGGTTTTGACGATTGCTCTCCAAATGATTTGCCCATAGATTTACTCAATTCTGGTTGTGATTTTATCATTACTCCCTCACTAGCTGTGAATATTGCACAATTAGCACATTTCTGAAAGCCCCAGTGGCCATGTCCTCAAGCTTCCTCCTCGGTTCCTGGAATTTACACTGTAGGACCTCAGCCCTATTTCTGTCTGTGGTTTTGATTCCAGCTCAGATTCTGACTACAGAAGCGTCCCCTCTCCTTGGCGAATACCTTTTTCTCCTTGTGGTGATGTTTCCAGTCCGTCTTGAGGAGTCATAAAGTGCTATTAAAATAGTCATCCCTCTTAGCCTGTCCTCGGTAGTCATCACACAGTATTGCTATTGTGCAGGGGTTGGAGTCTGAGGCTAAGGCTGAATTGGAAAGTTGGTTTTAGTGTCCCAGCAGGGCCAGGGAAAATAAATCCCTGAGCGAGAATGTGGCTCGGCGTCAAACAGCTGGAGCCCTGGCCCATGAACAGGATCCAGGGGCAGATTATTTGGGTGAGTGTGCATGGCTACCAGACATCAGTTTCATTTGACTAATATGTTCTTTTCCATCCAATTGAATGGATTACCACAGTGTCAAATAAATAATATATTGCCGCATTTGGCCCAACAAGAAAAATACTGGGTATCAATAAGCAAGTGTAACACCACATGAAAGCCCAACTGTGTTTGAGGAAAGCAGGGAATAAGCCTTCAGGTATCTTGAAACTCAGACATTTTTCTTGTCAAAATGTTTTAGGAGCCAAATTGGTGGGGTCCCTGCTGCTGTGACAACACTCTGTTCTCTGAAGCTCATCCAATATGGCCACAGTCCCAAATTAAACCTTAGATATTTGTGAAAGCAGCCCCAAAGGTGGGACAATGGCTCATTACCCAATTCAGGATGCATTCAGTCAATGTTTATCTGATGCCTACTGGTTGTCAGGCACAGAGGTGTCATCTGGGGGTGTAGGAAAGGCTAATGGGAGTTGTAGAAACATTAAAAGTGAACATGGCACAAACTCCTGGCTCACATTCTAAATGGGACACTGACACAAACCCAGATAATACTTATATCACATAATACAGTACTAAACTAGAACTATGGGCAAACTGCCTGGGAAACTGGAGATAGAAGTAGGTTGGTCTAAGGAAGGCAGAGCGCTTAGGGATGCCTTCATGAGGCATTGGCATTTGGGGTGTGCCTTAAAATACACTGTTCTAATGCAATGTTATTTTCAGAATGCATAAAATGTACACTATAAATTATAATAAATCCCCCCTCCAAAAAAACCCCTTCTCACTCTGTCGCATAAATTAGCATCGGTGGCATTTTGTAACTGAACTAGAGGAATAATGAGAAAAATAAGACAGGACTGAGAAGAGCTGTTGTAAGCATTTTACATATGCTGGTTAATTCAGCTCTCCCGAACTCTCTGTGATGTAGGGACTATCCCTACCTTATAAAAGTGGAACTAAAGCACAAAGAAGTTGCAGAATTACCCAAGGCCACACTGCAAGGTCAAACCTCATGCTAGGTGCTTTAGAGTCATTCTTTACTTCAGCCTCATGACAACCTTTGCTCTGAACTATGTACAATTATTTTAGAGTGAGGGATTGAGAGGGTTAAGGACCCAAAGCTTAGAAAGGCTTAGTCTCCTCTTGGAAAGATCTTTCAGCGAAAGGACAAAGTATGGCCATTGGCCCAGAGGCATGGAAATATATGCATGGTGTATTTAGAGAAGGCACACAGAAATATCGTACATACCAAAGGGATTGAAATTCATTCTCTGGAAATGGGGAGCTATTCATAAGAATAACATTATTCGAGTTTTTTTTTTTTTTTTGATGCTCTGGTAGCACTTTGTATGGAATGGAGTAGAGAAGACTGCTCACTTGATGGCTATCCAAATGACCTTAGTCTAGGGAGTGGCCATGAACAAAGGGAGCCATTTGAAAAATATTCTGCCAGTAGAATCAAGAGAAATTGAAGACTAGTTGTTCATGAGCTGAAAAATAAAGGCCAACTCCAAGATTTCTCACTCTGACTACTGCACTAGAATATACTGGTGCCACCAACCAAGATAGGTAATGCAAAAGAATTGACAGGTTTGATGGAAAAAAAAAAAATAATTGGTCTGCATTCAGTATGAGGTGGGTTCCTAAGGGGGACGTTTTCATTGGGTGCCTGCATATGCATGTCTAGAGCGATCCACTGCCCTATTTCTTTCCCAGATGAGAACAATGCAAGACCCAGCATTTGTGGACATTCCTTGGCAGAATAATAATGTCACAACTGACATCTCTTCATAGGGCTGACTTAGTGACTGACACTGTTCTAGGAATTATATAATAATCTTTACAATAATCTTATGGCAAAGGCACTTACCCTCATTTCCCAGAGAGGAAACTATAGCACAGAGAGTGTAAGTTATTCTGTAGCGCAGCCAGAAGTGTGTAAGAGAAATGTCATCCCTGCCTTCAGCAGTATTTCTCATATCAATGGTTTCAGGCTCTTGTTCCTGAAATTCTGTCTCTGAAAGTTTTTCTACTTGTTCTGGGAACTCAGGAGAAAAGAGATCCAATAAGAATGCAGCAGTAGCTGAGAGCCAGTTGCATTGTGTCATTCCTATCTATGCCTTTGAGAAACTTGAGGTCACTTGGTTCTTGTCCTGAGGATTCTTCCAGACGGTTCATCTCCTGTACCACAATTTTTTTCTCTATAGCATGAAGTAATAATGCTTTCAAGGTAGTTGAGAGGACTCAGTAAGTCCATACATCTGAAGTGTTTATTCCTAGCACAGCTTCCCATTCCCGAAGTGTTAACTAATATAATGACAATCAGATAATAAGAACCACAGGAGTGCTGACTCTCAATTTATCTCTACACTGTTTTCCTCGGTGGTTTGGAGAAGAAACATCAGGTGACGCCTTCCCTCCTGGACCTCCGTCAGACAGAGAGATCGAGAGAATTATTGGGAGCTTTCAGGACTTAGAAGTGAGAGGTCTGGCCTATGCATTTCAAGAAAGAAATAGAACTAATCCTGAGGTAGACAAATGAGAAGGAAGAGAAAAAGACCTCTTGTCAGGATCCAAGCAGAAAGGCTCCTAATTCCTCAGCCTCCAATAGCACCAGAAGAGATAAAATGAGTGAAGTATAATGAGATAGGGTTAAAGGATGCAGAAACACAATGTTCAGACCCTCAGGGAGGGTCTGTTTGGGACCAGTAAGAGACCAGATGGAGTCCTATAAGGGTACAAATTCTAGAATATCAGCCCAAGTGCAGGACGGTCTTTGTTCGGACTTTTTAAAATAAGGAGGGGAGAATGCTTGAAACATAAAAGACCAACTTGGACCATCTGGTTCTGCAACAGTCCCCATCAACACATCCTTACTTGATGAGACCAATATAATAAATGAGGATAGATGTGTTTTGCTCCTGTCAACAGCCATACGAGAGGAAAGATAAGAGAAGCTTTTGAAATTGCAGCGATCTTTTGGCGTTAGCTATTCCAGAGGCAATTAGTTCCATATGGGAAGCAAATCCATGCAGAGAGATTTAACTATCAATTCTGTAGCTGCTTATCAAGAGGCAGTATATTCTGTAACACACACACACACACAAGCCAGCCCTGTTACTATGACATGTGCTTTCACCCAGGCTGGGCAGCGATGAATTAGCCCTCGGCCTCTGATATTCTGTGTGTCAACTCATTTTAAAGAAATTAATTCATTATACCTAGGATTGATATTAATAATGCTGAATTATCTTGGAAAATAAGCTGAACTGAAGTGATGCTACTTTCAAGAGACCCTAAAATGCTTAAACATGACAGAATAAGCCCAAGGATTTGTCCTTATGCCACCATGAAAGCTGGAGAGAAAGTTTTTCAAACTTTTCCAGTCTATGATGGAACCTACAGGTTTTTCTTAAATTGAAGAAAATTTTTTTGTAATTTTGAAGAAAAAAAGTGATAAGACCATAGATAACTAATCTCTCCACCCTCCCACACGCTTTTGCCTTATAAGCATACTGTTTTTATCCATTCCTGTGTGCTTGAGTGACAACAAAAGGTAGAAATAAAGAAAAGAAATAATAAAATAAAGAAGAAAGGAAGGATAAAAAGTGAAAAGGGAAAGGAATGGAGTAAGGGGAAAATCAGGAAAGAAAAAGAGAAAGAGGAAAAAAAAGAGAAAGAAAAAAAAAATCCTCTGGCTGCTTGCTGCTCCCCGCCTGCATTCTCTCCAAATTGGTTCCTCTTTAGTAACTGTGCCTGGTGTGGAGAGGAGCGCAGCAGCAAGGGCCACAGGGGCTTTGACAGGTAACGATTCTCAAAGC
The DNA here is from genome assembly GCA_963574575.1 of Galagoides demidoff. Lineage (NCBI taxonomy): Eukaryota > Metazoa > Chordata > Mammalia > Primates > Galagidae > Galagoides > Galagoides demidoff. Next base: position 19,215 of record CAUYQV010127023.1, read on the forward strand.
CAAGGAACCTCAAAACCCATGGGGTTTGTAAAAATATCCATAGGACAAACCCATCGGCCATCAGGATTTGGCAAAAATTTCAACCCATTATTCAAACATTCCCTGCTAAGCACAGTGCAGTCCGTTTTGTCAGTCAGCTCCCCCTTAATTTCCAAACCCGTGTGTATTTCCAAGGGAATGCGATCCATATGTTTCTAATTCATTTACATTTAAATCATCATAATGCTGTTTTGCTGAGCTATTTGATGTCCAAGAAGCCTATGAGGCCTTTTACAAGCCCTTTTAAAGGCTTCCGCCTTTGAACCTGCAAGTCATGGTTTTCCTGTACAGAATGTGAATTAAAATAAAGAAAGGTTATAGTTTCTCTTCAAACTAAATTCCTCTGTATTTAAATGGATAGTAATAATGACAACCATTAAAATAATGTGATCGCACAGGCAACCTTACATATACATTTAAAAAAAAATCTATTAGTTGGAAAAAATAAAAGTCCCAGCTTTTCCATTATAACAGCCATGAATAGTAATGGTGCTAGATCCAACTTCATTTGCAGATTCAGTTTAAAGTTTTTTTCTTTTTTAGCCCCCAAATTAACTTCTTTCAGACTTTGAATGCATTCATGCCTACTAATTACAGCTATCCTCTTAATAGTTTTTGAAGGAAGTTTCAAAGGCCTCTGCTCTAGAATTGCCTCAATACATTTATTAACCAATATAATACTACTTTGGTCTTTTAGAAGTGACCATTATCATATTATCTATCATTTACTGAACATGTTGGTGTGGATTGGTGCTTAACAAACATTAATTAATTTACTATTACATCAACTCTGCAAACATTTTAGGATTTTTGGAATTATCCTGAAGGCAAGGATCAGGTGTTTTGTTTTCAGGAAGTGTGGCCTTGACATGAGTACAAAGGATGAATTTGGAGATGCCTGAGATGGGGAAGCCAGCTGGGATACTGTTTCAATAATCCAGTGATAAAGGAAGGCAATGGGCTAGGAAGAAGAATTATACAAGACCTTACGTTTCACATTTGCACATTTAACAATATTTGGCTTTGAAGCAAAAAGCCAGGCTCATTCTGTAGTATTTCCTGAAAACTCAAATTTCTTTCTCACTTTCCAATGTCATGTCTATGTACCCACAGACATACACATTTTTTATCTGTAATACATACTAGCTTAATGGCCATGTGAGTAGAAAGGCTTCTTTCCAGATAGTCATTTCAACACTAGAATAATTTTACACTGTGCTTTCTTTCTCCATTGATATTGAGAAACTGACCTAATGTGATGAATTCTTAAGAGAAAAGGAGAGAGACCACCGAATAGAAAAGTCAGAAATATTTCTAGAAAATAGTAACTTTTCCCCATTACCCTTAATAAAATATGATCATCCATGCTGATGTTATACACAGTCATGGGCCATATAATGGTAGTCAATGATGAATCAAATAGTGGACCTGTAAAATTATAATACCTTATTCTCACTGCACCTTTTCTATGTTTAGATATGTTAGAAGCACAAACATTTAATAATAAATGTTTATTTATTATTAACATAAACATAAAAGCATAATTCAAGTTAGGTAGGAACGTGGGTAAAGTTTGTGCTTTGCTTGGATTAACAAAGTTAAAAATGTCATAAAATACTTGTCAGTGACTCTGAAAGATGGACAAAAGTAATTAATTAGACTTTAATGAATCAAAGGTCTATGTTATAATCCCTACTTTGACCACCAACAATATAGAAAAAAAAAAAAAAAACTAAAATCACTCACTCTAGTCCAGAAAGGAGAGATAAAAAGAACATGGAAGAGATAGTATAAACAGGAATCGTATAAGAAAATGGTAGATTGAAACTCAAAACATATCACTGTTCTTCTAAATATGAAGGTCCTATAAAGCTCAGTGAAATGAACTGTCAGACGAAGCGAAAAAAACAAACAAAAAACAAGGTAACAATAACAACAGCAAAAACCACAACTAACCACAACATACTTTGGTTAGAAAAGACACATCTAAACCAAGTTACAGAAAGCCTGAAAGGGAAAGGATAGGGGAAAAAATGCATAGATATGATGCAAATGATTTTAAAAAATGGTTATAGCTACAGAAATAGCAAACAAAATAGATTGTAGGGAAAAATATTACCAGACATAAAGAGAATATTTTCATGTGAATTTTACCAGGAAAATGCAACTGTCAACTTTTTTTTCATCAAATAATATAGCCGGAAACATATAAGGCAAATAAAGCAGAAACTGACACACAGATAATCATACAGAGATACTTTTAGCAGGTGTCTTTCTGGGTAAAAACCCAATAGTGGGATTGCTGGATTGAATGGTAGGTCTACTTTCAGTTCTTTGAGGAATCTCCATACTGTTTTCCATAGAGGTTGTACTAAGTTGCAGTCCCACCAGCGGTGTATAAGCAATCTTTTCTCTCCACATTCCACGCCAGTATCTGTTGCTTTGGGATTTTTTGATATGAGCCATTCTCACTGGTGTTAGGTAATATTTCATTGTGGTTTTAATTTGCATTTCCCTGTTGATCAGTGATACTGGGTATTTTTTTTTATGTGTCTACTGAGGGCAGTCATTTTACATGCAAGAAAACAAATAGAACAAGTACTATTTTTCAAAAAATATTATTTTTCACAAATGCATTAACAAAAATATTCCCAAATCTACTAAAAAGAAAAAAAGAACAATCAACTAGGCAAAACTTACTGAATAAGTTTCTGCCTTTAAAGAGGTAAAAATATATTCCTATTTATTCAATTGGCACCTTGGTTATCAGAAGTAAATCAAAGCTTGGAAGTGGTTTGATCTTGTTATAGAAGAAATTTCTGCCTTTAGTGAAAAGCAAAGGAAAATCTAAGATTTTATAGTTCTGTGATTTCATAAAGTAATTATTAAAGTAATCATTCCTAATGTTTTTTCATATCTCCATTTTTGTTTGGTGTTATATTGCTGTGACCTTAATGTTGAAAATCCAGGTTTTTATCACTCACATTTTTTATCTTTATTAAAAGAAAAGTTAAAGAAAGAGAAATAAGTAAAAGAGAGAGAAATAAAAAGAAAGAAAGAAAGAGAAAGTAGGAGGAAAAAAAGAAAGAAAATGAAAAGAATTCATAAATGTTTCTGAAACTTCACAGGGCAATTCCATTTAACCCTAGAACTCTGCAAATAATAGAATTATGGAAATATATAAAACATCTGCTTATATCACCACAGTTACATACTGCATTTTGAATAATTTTATCAAACAATTTTTAGGACTAGGTTGAAGTGTTAAATTTAAAGTATGCTATAAATGGACTATATTAGATGACCTAGCATAAGAAATTTGAAGCCAGCCTAGAAGCTTATGGATATTACATATGTAAAGTCCCTGTTATTTGTACTTGCTTTAAATGCTTGATTAAGCATCCATATGTCAACCTGATCTTACAGAAGGTCAGAGTAAACAAAGTATTTCCAAAGTTAAATGCTAAAACAGATGAGGTTATTGATTCTTCTGGAGTCAGGGGGAGTCATTTATCTAGCAAATGGCATCTGGGAATCTGGGGTCCTTGGACCATTCAGACATGCCACTAAATAGAAATTGGAGCAAATGAGTAAAAACAACCTACAACTAGATTCCAAATTCATGAAAAACAAAATAAAAACAAAAATTTTTTTGGATGCTAATTATCTGTAAGGGTAGCCAGTTGTTCTTGGATTGGTAAAATAAGCATATGGTGTTAGAAATTAGAAAATGATTTCTTTTTTTTGCTCCATGGGTGATATCGTATACATGTTGGAGAATGGTCAAGGAATGTCTGTTAGTCTTGTAACAGTTTAACTGACTGATCACATTGGTCTATATAAACTCCTGAGATTTAAGCCAGGTTTCCCTGGAAGGAATCCTGACACTTGTATAGTGGCCTACCTAGGCCTCTAAGCAATAGTATCCTACCTCGGAGCTCTGCCTGAAGGCTTGGCATAGAGGAGTTGACATGGCCAGCTTTAAGCAGAAGTTCTGCCTGTATAGCCAGGTCCCCCAGTGAATGTTACTCAGCAAGCATCTGGGAAACTCCACGCTCTCTGTACAGTCCACTGTGAGTCCTTTCCCAAAAGAATCTCTTAGCCTTTATAGAAAAACCAGTGACTAATAATTTGGGGACTGATGATTAGTTTTCTGGGAAGCTGAGCTTAATTTAACAATCTCAAATATGAAAAGCAGATAAAGATTTTGGTGGGGCTCAGAGCATGCATGCTATTCCAACATAGGGCACGTTGGCATTTGAGAAATCAGCAAATTAGGAAGGTCTTCCTGGTCCTCTCCCCTGAAACAGGACATAAAAAAATTATCTGACTTGCCTCTGAAGCCCACCCTATACCTGGAGGAAAAGAATGTCCTTATTTGTGAAGATACAGTGACACAGAAGAATCTGAAAAACAGGCCTTGCTAAATCCACCCGTTATTGCCATTAAAAAATGCTCCCTTTGTCCAGTCGCTCCTTCACAACCATTTGCTTTTTCATCAAACCTAACACAAATAGGTTTCCTTGTTTCTTTGGGTTTTCATCTCTGAAGTTTCCTATATCATGTAGAACTTATATTAAATAAATTTCTGGACTTTTCTCTCGTTAGTCTGCCTTTTGTTATAGGGTTTGGCCGTGAGTCCCACAACAAGAAGGAGAAACTATATTACAGTCTCTCTTCCTCAGTGTCCACCATATTCTGCGGCTGGGAACTCAGCCCCAAATTGATTAGATCAAGGTCTTGCTCAGGACCCATAGGAGGGGATTAATCCAGTATTTTTATTTAGGCAGAGATCACAATCATGAGTAAATTTTAAATGGTCTTTGGTGTAATAAAGAATATACCTAGTACTTGACACAGAGCTTCAAAACTTCTAACATTTTCTGACTGAGAGGTGTGTCTGAAGAGGTGACTCAAGGTGGGCCCCTAGATGACTTCAGGGTGGAGGCTGGTCACCAGACAGACCAACACGTGATTAGAGAGTGAGAGCTTTGCGAAAACCTGAGACCCAAGGAAGTGAGAGGAGCTGGTGACTGAGTTCAATCCTATGGCCAACTAGTTACTCAGTCCCGCCTATGTAGTGAAACTTCTATGAAATTGCAGAGATGGGTGAGTGCCCTGATGTGCCAGTGGGGTGATGTGCTCAGATCCCCCAGAGAGAGGACTGGAGCCTGTGTCTGCGACCTTTCCAGACCCTGTCCTGTGTGAATCCTTTGTCATAAAACTGTACTCATAAGTATAGTGCTTTCGGTAAAGCTTATGAGTTGTTCTAGAACTCTAGAACTATTTATTCATCCTGAAGGCACCATCAGAACCCCCAGATTAATACCCAGAGTGCAGCCTTATGGAGGGCTGAGCCCTTAACCTTCTGGAGTCTGGTGCTAACTCTGTGCAGTTAGGATCAGGATGGTATTGAAGTTTACCTACCTGGTGAGGAAATAGCATCTACAGCTGGAGAATTAGCTTAATTTCCCTGAGAGGGAACAGTAATACAAACATAAAGATCTAGCCTATGTACTCCATCTCGGCAAGATCAGAAAGTTGTCCCGGGGGAATGGGAATACGTCTAACCCTGAGACTGCCCTTGAAGGAAGGGCTCTTACAGTGAAGGGCAAATATAAGTTTGCCAGCAGGAAAGGGGCATAGCAGTTTAGGAAAAATACCAGGGCTAAAGCAGTGAAAGATTTACAGGTACCACAGTAGATGTTGTTTAACTTTAACGGTGAAACAAAGGAGATAACCCTGAGAAAAATATCCAGAGCTCAGGGTAAGGTCACATCATCAGAATTATAGGCCAAGATGAGACATGCTTGGGGGCAGGCTCTGCTGTTAATCCAGTGGTGAGTAATTCTAGTATCAGGCGCAGGGTAGTTTTAGTAAAGGCCCCTCCCTCAAAGGTTCTAGAGTGAGAGTACAGCCTAATGGGAAAAACAGGGTTCCAGATTAGATTCTCTAATCGCTCAATGAGACAAAAATTTCATAAGCACCAAGAGATGCAGCTAGTAAAGAGCCCGGCAGGGATTGGAGCAAGGGCTGGAGAAAGATATTATGAGATAATTCTCCTGAAATGCCAGAGACTCAATTTCCCCAGGACTTTGACCATAGTGTCTCAGTTAGCTAATGTCTACCTTCAAACATTATTATCTACGGTAAAAACAGCATCAACATTAACAGCAATAATCGTCAACACTTTAGAATGTTTTCTCCGTACTGGATGCTTTTTGATGCATTTCACATGCACTGTCTCCGTTGGTTCTCATAACAACACCATGTGATAACTATGGTGTCATTCCCATTTTACATAGTAGAAAACTGAGGCATGGCAATGGCTGCTTGAGAGCCTGAGAAGATGTGACAGGCTGGGAGCCAGGGAAGCAAGAAGTACCCTGCCTTGACACGATGCTGCTGTGTTCATCTGAGAAAGACTTAGGCCAGGTCAGGGATAAACAGCAACAGCAAAGATTAAAGATTAGCAGTGGCAAATGCAGCTAAGTCTGTTCTCTCTGCAATTTGAAAAAACCAAGATGGTTTATCAAATTGACCATGGAGTCACCAGAATTCGCTCACTAGGATTTGAAAACAAAGTTGCATATGATTTCAATAGGGAAAATTTCTTGGCATGGGCACAGCCTGGATATTTTCCCAAAGGGAAAATTAAGCAAAAGGCAAAAGACTGCATATGGCCTTGAGTTGGGGAAACTAAGGAGGAAACTCAAGAGCAGCACCATCCCATTCAAGGGCTGTGACTGAGCCCTGGTATGCTCAGTCCTTCTGAGGATTACCACACCTTGTGGACATATGAAAGGGCTTAGTATTTAGAAGATTTTATTACAAAATCATAAATATTTTATTTACTCAAACTCGTAAGGAAGGAAGAAATGAGGGGGGAATTTGGGCAGCTTTCTGAGCCAACTCTTGCCAAGGTCCCATTTGCATTGACTTCTCACAGCACTCAAAAGCACTTTTGTTTCATTTCAAATATTTCATTCCGTTGGAATACAGCCACCGAGTATGTGGCACAGATAAAGGCATCTGCCAATATCCGGGTTTAAATCTGGAAAACAAATATGTCCGTGAACTCGGTCTAGGTAGCATCTTTCACGGGAGCGCCTGCTCTGCTGTTCCCAAAGGTATCTGAGCGAGGGAATCACAACTGAAGCTATCCTCTACAGAGACAAGTCCGGGACCCTCTAATGTGGGTGTCTGCTTTGAGAGTTTTTCTGCAGATGAGAAAACTGGTCCTTGCTCACTCAGTTGACTAACCCTTAATATACTTGTGGGAAAGTCTTGCCAGGATGAAATGTGTGGGCCATTGCTGGAAAACAGGAATGTAACTGGTTTCTGTAGGAATGGAATCCCGACCTTGCCCTCATGCTCACTGTGCACCGTTCCCAGGACTGAGGTCCTTGGTGTTAGCCTCTGTTCTTTGCCATCTGCTCTCCACCTTTGCTTTACTAAAATAAAAACTCATCATGTTGTTATTCTGCTTAAAAAACCTTCAAGGACTTCTCAATGCCTATCGCAATGAGATTATAACTTATTTTATAATCAGATTAGAAATTATTTTGATATTGATATGAACTTAGTTTCTAATATTGAAAAATCAGATTATACTTACATAAATATATCTACATATATATATATACACACATGTATGTGTATATCTATATGTATATAGAGAAAGAGGGAGAGAAAGAGAGATTTCTGTCTCTTCTTGTTAAATTAAAATGGTTTGGAAATGCTGGGCACTTTTCCTACCTGGACAGGAACTGACGCGTGATGATCTTCTTTCTGAGTGGACATTCACACTGTTCTTCACTGAAATACACACTGCCCCTCCACACTTGGGCTTTTCCTTTGCTACTTATTGGGCTGTTTTTTCAACTTTAAAATAGTAAATAAATAGTCCTTTGCAAATTCATCCACTGGGGTAAGTGGTAGGAAACGAAAAGAGGGGGCCTCCATTTTACCCCACTCTCACATTATTTGCCTGGACCACACAGACCTGCATGTAGGTGTGCAGTTCTCCCAAATGATTAAGTAAAATTCGAACTTTGTAAAATGGTCAACAAATCCCTTTGTCATCCAATCTCACCTTAAATCTCTAACCTATTTCCTGCTGCTACCCACCTAACATACATCTTGTTGCTATGTTTTGTACATACCGAGAATTTTAATGCAGCTATGTCTTTGTGCATGAAATTCCTCACATCTAGAATACCTTCCTCATCTTTCATGCTTACTATACAGTCTCTATGAAACTTTCTAGGTGATGCTAAGGGCAGTCAATTATTCTTTCATCTCTGCTTCTAAGTCACTCTGCATTTAGGGTTATAAATTATGAGCTCTCTGAGAGCAGGGCCCATGTCTTATTTATATGTGTATTCAAAATGCCTAACATACACACTAGACCTCTGATAAATAAACATTTGTGGAAAGCAAAATATAAATGAGCCCTTACATGAGGAATTTAAAGTTCCATTTATAAGATGCATAAAAAAACTCTAATGTGTATCTAAAATATGACTCTACTATCAGGACTTCATTTATTTTATTTTAAAATCACCAGTCTTTAAAATTTACAATTTCATAATCATATTATGTAATATATATTATTAAGTGGTAATCCATATACTTCTGTGACGTGGATTCCTCTATTTGTTTTCCCTCCGAGCACATACTAAAGTAGGAGTATCTTATAACCTCCACCTGGCCAATTGTCACCATTAACAAGTAGCACAGTCTCATAAATGCAAATACGGACACTTCCTTTTTGCATGCAGTTCTTGAGAGATACAAACTTGCATAACCCTTACCAAGGTGCCTGGGTTTATACAGAACTCCTGACTCCAAAGGACGGAGTGCAGGTAGAACTTAACTCTATCACCACAGCAGTCCAGCTCAAATGATGAGGAATGAAATGAATGGCTGGCTGGAAATGATGGATAGACGTATTCTTCCTACCTTGCCTATTATACTAAAAAACAGAAGCAGCCTAAGTAAAATCTACATTTTACCCACTTTGTATTATTTTTCATTAATATGTTGCCTTTCACAGAGGTCTGCAGAGTTTGATTTCAGAACCCTTTAACACATTTAAGATTTTTGAGAGCCCCACAAATATTTTTATGTGTGTTCTATATGATGTATGTTCAATTTTTGATTACTGTATTCAAAATTAAAACTGAGAAAAATTTTAAACACAGGAATCCACAAGCACACATATTCATATCATTGGCCGTTTCGTCTCACATCGCCTCTGGAAAATTCCCCTGTATACTTGTATGAAAATGAGGATGAAAAAGAAGCATCAATTTCACAGTCTTTGAAAAGATCGTGAGGACACCCAGGGGCTCCTGGGCCAGGCTTTAATCACTGCTGGCCTAGCACATCAGGTACACATTTGCTGAATTAATTAATTAGTGATAGCATGAGTCTATGGCTAACATGTATTGTCAGCGTCACATTTCACACGATGTCTTTAATGAGCGATGGCCAGAACTTGATGGCTTTTGCATTTTTATTACCGTATCAATCAGTTTCAGTTACTAGCCAATAAACCATCCAGCAGAAAACCCTAGGACAACAACAAAAAGAATGTTATGAAAGAACAATTGCCTACCTTGTTGAAATCTTTGTTTATGATGATCTAAAGGGAGACAGGTGGAAAGACGGGGAGGGAGGGGCATGTTTGATGGATTCAGTGAAGGCTGAAATTAAATAATTTAACAACCACCAAATCAATGATTCCATTACTTCTTTTCAGACTCATGCTATTATGAGATGTCATTAAGTTACAGAAAAAAAGTATCAATTGGTCTCCTGACAGTATTTATTGTTAAATGTAAAAGTACTGTATTTGACACTCTCTTACAAAACTCTTAGACACATGCAGAACTGCCCTAGTTTTCTCATGGCTTAGGTCTTTCCCTTTCCTTCTCAAGGTCCTTTCAATTTAATAAATGTACAAATAAAGGCATAAATAAGTGAGAATTCTGTGTATTTCTAAATGTTTTTCTTTTTTAATTTTGGTAATTAAATGTTTTATTTTTTAATCAATTATTTTTTATTAAATCATAACTTTGTACATTGATGCATTTATGGGGTTCAGGGTACTGCTTTAATATACAATGTGAAATGTTTTCTTATATATTATTTAATTTGAGACTCGATAATTCTGAGGAAAATAAAGTTTTCCTTAACAAGCTGTGTAAGTTTCCTTGGAACAAGAATTTGGATCTCCTCCCTTCCTGGACATGGCAGCCATCGCTTTCTTACCCCTGCTTTGAGTGTTCTTTACAATTTTCAGCCTGTTGCCCATTTCAAGTAGATTAGAGAGTCAAATAAATCATTCCAGTAGAGAACAATCTTAAAATGAAATGCCTGGTAGGGAAATAGCTTTTCCATTTATTAATATTAATTTTTAACTTTACCATATGTTCTGTTCATTTTTCCACCTCTGGAAGTCGGAACTCATGGTGCGCATGTGTTTTTCTGAAGAGCGAAAGAATGATGTTCCCCACCCAGTGGTCAGTTTATAGCCTTCCCATTCCCAGTTCTTTATCCTGATTTTAGCTCAATCCCAGGTATGGCCACATTCTGGTAAATCCCTTAAGCAAGAAATACTGCAGCCAATTTAAACAAAAGAAAGGGCGGGAGTGCTGCTGTGAACACAGCTATGCCAATGGGAAAAAACGAAATCAACTGTTTGCCAATACTCTGTGGCCTGAGGGTTAACGTAGTGTCCAAATAGAACTTATAAAATAAGTTTTAAAATTGGAGCATCACAGAGTAGGGAAAAGAAACAACCAACTCAAGGTGGTGAAATGTTTTCCTGTTTCAGCACTGGGTACTGTCTTCAGAAAGTCAGATAAACACAATGTTTTCGAAATATCTCTCGTCTGGTTAATCTTTTATGAGACAAGATTGCTATTAGGTACAGTTTAGACATAATCTGTTTACAAACGGATTTATACTTGCATTAAATAAACCCAATAAGATGACATTGTACATTCAAATCTGTTTGCATTCTGTCGATGGATATACGGGTTGGTAAAATTAGAACAAGAAAACTTTTGAAATTGTCAGATTAGGGAGAGAGTAGCAATCGCTGGAGTTTTCAGAAACAACTTTGTGAATCGATCTTTTGGTTTAGGTGAAAAAGGAAACTACAAAATGTTGTGAAATTAGAATAATTAGAAACAACTTTTGCATTGGCCCTTCATCGTCTCCATTCTACCCTCCTCTTTCTCCTCTGAAAGTACTTTCTGTGCAAATCACAAGAGTGGAAAACAGAAATTAAAAAAAAAAGGGAAAGAAAAATAGTACTGACAAAAGAGAAACTAGACATTTCTACAAACTAAAATAACTCCTAGAGACCACCAGCTTTGTCAACGTGACATTAAAATACCTAATGTAAAAGCAGATACATATAAATACATAGATATTGACTTACAGAACATACACAAAATATGTATTGAAATATTTTTTGCATATTAGTATTATTATGATATCCTTCTAACACGTTTATTACATGTTTTTTACTAAAAAATAATGATGCCAGCTGTCACTGTTTTTCCTGTGCTTCCCGGTGTTTAAGCCTCACAGTAACTCTTCAAGATAGGTGGTTGATATTTCAATCCAGGTCTCCATCCCTCCATATCCTTCACTCTTTCCACTAAGATACATACAGTACTGTTGAAGCCCTTCCATCTGGAAATGAGTATGCATGCCTTATTGCCCTCTGTACCTTTCATGTTAGAGTTAATAAGACTCACTCACCAAAGAAGGAGGTAGGATGAGAGGGAAAGAGAGAAGAGATTAAACTATAGCTACTTGTGTAAGATGGAGTCTGATAACCAAGTAACTTTCTATTTCTACAGCAATAACCTCAACACCGAATAAACAAATACTGAGTTTCTCTTTGCTGTAGACACTAATACACCCTTGCTGTTATGGCCAGCAGTGATCTTATGATGTGAGTTTTTCTTCCAAGTGGGTTGGGCAAAAGCTAGGGTTAGATGGAAAGCATTTGGTAGGTCTAGAAATTGCAGCAGCAATAGCTGTAAGATAATGTGTGTTTTTCCATTTTCTGGCTAAGATGACCAAAAAAAGAAAAAGGTGAGAAGAGGTGAGGAGAAGATAAGAGAAGACAGAAGATGGGAGGGGATGGGAAGGGAGGGGAGGGGTAGGGAGGGGAGAGGAGAGGAAAGAAAGGAAAGGAAAAGGAAAGGAGAGCAGAGCAGAGGAGGGGAGAGGAGAGGAGGGGAGGGGAGAGGAGAGAAGGGGAGAGGCGAGGAGAGTAGAGGAGAGGAGAGCAGAGGAGGGAAGAGGAGAGGAGAGGAGAGGAGAGGAGAGGAGAGGAGGGGAGAGGAGAGGAGAGAAAACAAATGCCAAAACACCAGATGAAAAGCTAAGAGACAAGTCAATATCTTATCAACAATGGGGAGTGGGTCGCATCTAAAAAGATCTCCTACTGTGTGCTCAAGGTAAGTAAAGTCATTATTACTAAGTGTATTTAGTAGGAGCCATTTGCCACTTGGTTACCAGTCTATCGACAGCTTTTAACCGTTGGATTGGCCAGATAGGTGGCTCACGCCTATAAACCTAGCACTCTGGGAGGCGAGGCAGATGAACCCCCTGAGCTCAGGGGTTCTAGACCAGCGTGAGAAAGAGTAAGACCCCTCTCTACAAAAAATAGGAAAACTAGCTGGGCACTGTGGCAGGTACCTGTAGTCCCAGCTACCTGGGAGACTGAGGCAAGAGGACTGTTTGTGCCCAGGAGTTTAAGATTGCTGTGAGCTATGATGCCACAGTACTCTACCCAGGGTAACAGAGTGAGACTGTCTCAAAAGAGCAAAAAACAAAAAACATTTGGATTGTGTTGTAGTCAGCTGGCAGGCGATGCCTAACCCACTGAGAAGCTTATTAAAAAGTACAGAGATTTGTCTGTATCATTTTTACATTTTATTTATTTTGCGGTATGAAATAATTTTCATTCATCCTCCATGGGAAGGACAAACAACCTACTCAATGTGCTCGCTGTAAAGATTCTCGTGTAGACATTCGATGACATTGGAAAGCTCTAAAGCGGGAACAGTAAAGTTTATATATTTTTAAATATTTTAAGTCATGAAATGCTATATAATAATTGAATTCTCTCACTGAGGTCCAATATAAATAAAATAGATAAAAGTGAAACTCTTTCGGTGAAGTCTGATTGAGCAGGTGGTGGAGACCCTTCCCGCACACAGTGTTAGCCAGAAGGCTGAGAAGAGGTAGGAGAACCTTCCCAATACCAGACCCCTACCTCCACCTCCAACCGCTCTCTAGAGAATAAGACTTGATGTATTTACTTCAAGACTCTGTGGAGCTTAATTCTCTAATATGATCAGCAACATAATCAACTGATTTTTAAATTCAATTGAAAGTCAATTATTATGAAAGCTGCAACTACAGAGTGATTAATTTTTTTAAATAACAAGAATATTATGATTCATATCATCCCATGAGTGCTGCTGTCCACTTCAGTATAGTCCCATTTGGAAACCAGGCACTTATTCCAATTATGATGACATTGTTCAAAATAGTTTCAGAATATCTGCTTTAGTATCACCTTTCTTCTGAATTCTGACAATATTGGGAAAACATTTATCGTTTAAAACCAAATTTGATCTTTTAAAATAAGCAAAATCATTCATGACAAAAATTGTTAATGGCAGTAAATGGTTTGTCAAAAGTAATATTACTTGTTTCCTTATTCATTTCTTTTAATAAAACTGGCTCAAGACTACAAAACATTACCATTTTCTTACCACCTCCACTATCACACAAGTTCAAATACTATCATCTCTAACCCAGACCAGTGAAACACCCTTCTCACTGGTTTATCTGGTTCCACTCTCTTTATCTTTTTATTTCAGGGCTGGTTTTGGTTACATAGTTTGCTTTGGTAAGGTTAAAGTTAGAGTTATGGGCGTGTTGCTTACCCAGAAAGCGTGCAGTACATCCATGCAGTGTGCTCGTTGGTGGGAATTTACTCACCCCTTCTCCCCCTGCACGCTACTTGAACTTCACTGAGTCTTGCTTTCATAAGAGCACATAGGTGTTGATTAACTAGTTCCAATTTAGTGCTCAGTACATGTGGTGTTTGTTTTTCTATTCTTGCAGCGCTTAACTTAGGAGAATGGTCTCCAATTCCATCCAGGTTGCAACAAAAGATACTAGATCTCCATCTCTTAATGGTTGAACAATATTTCATGGTATACATACACCACAATCTATTAATCCATTTATGTATTGAAGGGCACTTAGGTTTTTTCCACATCCTTGCAATCGTGAATTGTGCTGCTATGAACGTTCAAGAGCAAGTGTCTTTATGATAAAATATCTTTATTTACTTCGGGTAAATATCTAATACAGGGATTGCAGGATCAAAGAGTAGGTCTCCTTTTAGTTCTCTGAGGAATCTCCATGCTACTTTCCATAGTCTGCAGTCCCACCGACAGTGTTCGGAAGTGCTCCTTTCTGTTTGCATCCGTACCGGCACCTGTTACTTTGGGACTTTATGATGTGAGCCAGTCTCACTGAGGTGAGGTAACATCCAGTGTAGTTTTCATTTGCATTTCCCAGCTGCTCAGAGTCAATGAGCATTTGTTCTTGTGTTTGTTGGTCAGTGGTTAGAACTGGGATTCATGTGGTAGGTGAAGCAAATGAAATGACAGATGGGCCAAGGTCCTTAGTGAATGATGACACCTGTGTTTTGAAATAAGAAAGAGGAAGATGAGTAAGATTGAAGGGGGTGAGGATTTCTGTTTTTACTGTTTTAAGTTGCATTTTATTGCTGGATTTAAGACTACATAGAGATACTGTTTAACAAAACATGTTATTCCTTTTGTTTTTATCCAGTAAATGCTGCTTCTCTTCTTTTAGGAGTGGAGAAGCAACAGAAAGTGTTTTTAGAGTTCTTACAAAAAATGAAATGTCTCTGAGTTTATACTGCTTGGTGCAGTATACATTTTGGCTAATAATATACTATTATAATATTTCCAAACATTCAAAGGTAAAAACATGTTCCTAATATTTTACACGACATTGTTAAAAACAAACTAACCAAGGTACTTTACAGCCTCAAGAGTGGGAGAAAAGGGGCTTATATGTCAAAAGATGATAAATTGCAAGTACAGTTCTTTTGTAGAGTTTGTTTTCTTCCCAAATCTCCTTCTTAGCAACTTGGAGACTCACTCATATAGCTCTCGTTTTTGGACAATTATTTTTCTTCCTCCAATAACAACTGTCTCTCCACAGTGCCTTAAAATGATAAAACAGAGTGTTTTAAGAGTACAGTCAATAACGTTTTGAACTTATATCTCTACCTATTTCTGCACTGTAAATATTTTTGGTAAATTTATATGATATGATCAGATGCATTTCAATTGAAAATCTCAGTTATGACTCTAATAGAGAAATCAATTTTATAAAAAAGAAATATATAAAAACAAACAAACAAAAGAAATTTATACAATCTTCCTGTATATAAACTAGTCACATTAATTGACCAAAGACATCTAAATTGATTGAAAATGTTAAAGTATGTTTTAATTTCTTGACCATAAACTTCCTCTAGGAAATTTGAAAAGAAAGAGCTTACCAATGAAATTATGGTACCTAATGTTTATAAGTTATTCTACTGGCTAATCCCTTAGTCCTTTTAAAAATGAATGTGACAGTTTGTTTGTTTGTTTGGAGACAAGTCTTACTCTGTCGCCCTGGATAGAGGGCTGTGGCATCAGAGCTCACAGCAACCTCAAACTCTTGGATCTGAGCAATCCTCTTGCTTCAGCCTTCAGAGTAGCTGGCACTAGAGGTGCTCACCACACCATCTGGCTATTTTTAGAGATAGGGTCTCGCTCTCACTCAGGCTGGTCTCGAACCCCTGTTACTGTGTTTTTAAAGTGTAAGAGCAAATAGATGACTTACAAATGAAAGTTTTTGTTAACCTGAATTTTAGTGATGCCACTATTAAACGTTTCCTGTTTTTTTTTCATTTCTTTTTATTAAATAACTTTGTGCATTGATACATTTATGGGGTTCAGGGTACTGCTTCAATATACAATGTGAAATGTTTACATTGAACTAAGTAACACATCCATCACAATTATACTCATTTCTTAATAGTTTTGAAATGTACCATTGCATCAAGCACATTAGATGAGGTCCCCCCGAATACCCTCCCTCCTCCCATGCCCCCCCTTCACTCCCCTCTCTCTCCTGTTCCCTTCTACTTTCTGGACTACAGTCATGTTTTGCCATTTGTATGAGTGTGTAAGTGGTTTTCCTGTTCTTTTAACAGAGGAGAAAATGGCATACAGATTTCTGTATTACTGATGCAGCCCTATTTTGCTAGTTCTAACATTCTCTAATTTCATGCTCAGTTTATACTATGATATTTCTGAATAAACCTCTTTTGTTGTAAAAATAAAAAATTTTCCTGTGCAGCTTAAATACATTTTTTGGTGTTTGGGGGGTTTTATTTGTTTGTTTGTTTGTTTAGAGATCGCGTCTCTCTCTGTCACCCCAGGTAGAGTGCAGTGGCATTATCAGAACTTATTGTAACATCAAACTCCTGGACTCAAGGGATCCTCTTGCCTCAGTTCCCTAGCTGCTGAGACTAACTATAAGCACACCTCACCACACCTGGCTAATTATTCCATTTTTGGAAAAGGCAGAGGTCTCACTCTTACTTAAGCTGCTCTCAAGTCATCCTCCCTAAGTATTATGATTACAGGCATGAGCCACCACTCCCTGTTTCAAATATATTTTTAAAAGAAAAAAATAGGAGATATAAAAGCAATGTAATTTAGAATAAGGGTATAAGGATAGCTTTTTTTTCCAAGACAGAATCTCACTGTGTCACCCAGATTGGCATACAGTGGCATCATCCTAGCTCACTGTAACCTTGAACTCTTGGGCTTAAGAAATTTTCCTTCCTCAGTCAAGTAGCTGAAACTACAGGCATACCATCACCATGGCTAACTAATTTTTCTCCCCCCCCCCTTCTTTGGGAGAGATGTGGGTCTTGCTGGGTTGCTCAGGCTGGTCCTGAACACTTGGCAATGCTCTAGCCTTCAAAGATCCGCCCACCTTAGTCTCCCAAAGTGCCAAGATTATAAGCATTAGCCAGCATAAAATTTTAAAAAGTGGTTATTTTGAAGATGGTATCTTTTTGTGAATGCATAAATTCTTGCTAAATAGCACGACTTTTAGATAAGCATTTTTCATACAGGAATAATCTACCAGGACAAATCATGACAGCTCAGGGTTTCCCATTAGAAACTAAAAGAAATTCTACCAGCTCTTTATTTATTATGAAAGGTTATTTTAAAAATTAATTGGATGGTTTCCGCCTAGAACATTTATGGCCTTGAAAATATGCTATTACAAAAAGACATTATGATTGGGAATAAAACACAATCAGAGTTATAAGGAAATGAGGAATTTCAACAAAACCATTTCTGGACTGATTTTTTAAAAATATTTTTATATATTTTAAATATTATTTAATAAAGGATATTTTAAGATGATAATTTTAAGGAGAAATACAAATTTTCATAGGATGATAAAGTACACAGCAGAATAGCCAGGAAATGTTCAGAAGAGCTGGGGGCTCCAAACACTTGCCCAAACTTCAACTCATTTGATCCTTAAGACAATCTTAGGAGTTACATTATAAACTTATTATACAACTACCATATAGTCATTGTAATGACCTCATAGGGTAGATATTTTTACAGATAAAGAAACATAAGTAAATGTATCATGTTCATATTAGAACTGAAAGAAGCCAGACTCAGGTGAAATAATTTTCCCACTGTAAAATTCTGGGAAAATTGTCTTCTGGCTCTCAGGTAACCCAGCGCTCTTCCACCTCTCCTGAACTCTGTGGTTAAAAGGTAACATACTAAGCATCATCAATCAGGGAAATCAGGGGACAAGGGAATTCTACTAGATTGGAATGCAAGTGAGGATGGTGTCAAGATCTAGATCCTGGGACAGGAAATGGTGAGGGAGATGCAGCTTCAGGGGCTTCAGTGAAAAGTCTAATGTGTCCATTTGTGCGAAGTGAAGATCCAGCCCTGCTCATCTGAGGCGAACAGGAGAACAGGATGGAATCAGATCTGACCCTTGTGACCTAGCCCTTGGTAAGAATGCCCCTCCAATTCTCTCTGTAGACAGACTCCTGTTGTCTCTTGGAAAGAAAGACAAAGGATTGGGTAATTCACAACTGTTTTCCTTTGTAGTTGTTGGACTTTTGAGCACAAAGACCTTGACTGAGGGCCACTCCTCTCCTTCAACTGTCTTCATGTCCATCTCTGTATGCCAGTGCGTTCTTAAAATCTTGCCTAGCAGAAGCAAACCACACCTGCCAATGATTTTATACAACTTTGTAGTCCCAAGGTAGTTCAGTTAGTTAGCCACTAACTTGGTAAAAAGTAGTTTAGATAAATTAATAAGAGCTAAATCTATTATGCATTACTATAAAACTAATGTGTTATAGGGAAATGCCTTCCCTTTTGGTCTTTAAATTATTGAGAAAGGATAAACTAAGCTCATCATATGGCTATCATATAACCACTGTAAAAACCACACAAGGTATATATTTCCATAGATGAAGAAACAAAGACCTAAGTACATGCGTCCAGGTTCTCAAAACCAGTAGCAACGAGACTAGAATTTAGATATACTCATCGGCCTTCCTAAACCCCTGCTCTTAAGGCTTTTTCTTTCTGCTTGAGACAAAAATTACAATGTAAACACATAAATGCATAGACACACTCACACAATACTTATCTGGTAATACTATGTTAACAAATTGTGAAATTGTATAGGCTACATGTATTCCACCATGAGATAATTTTAAATCCTCTTATTTTACTTGCTAGTCCAAGGACACTGTTCTGTATAGTGTAATTTGCAGTATGTATTTTGGAATTGGTCTAAATACCTGAAAAGTGCCTATCAGAAAAATTTCTACAATGACCCTATCATTAAATGTAATTGCCCATTATATCATCCTCTGCTATGGTTTAACTCAGACTGAAATTTAACGCCATTGTGACAGTATTAACAGGTGAGACATTTAAGAGGTGATTAGGCCATGAGTGCTCCACTCTCCTGGGTAGGTCTGGTGCCTCTATAAAAGAATGGCTTTGGCCCCTTCTTCCTCTTTCTTACCTTCTGGCATCACTACCAGATGTCTCAATAAGAAGGTTCCCACAAGACACCAGCCCCCTCAACCTTAGATTCCCCAGTTTCCAGAACTGTGAGCCAATAAATTTCTATTTGCTATAAATTGCCCAGTCTCAGGCATTCTGTTATGGCAGCAAAAATCTGACTAAGACACCTGTCAAGAAACCTTAAGAATTCCACTTATGTGATAATCCAAATGAAAGTACCTCTCTGAAATAGGTAAAGGGTATCATTCTGAGTTTCTAAGGAAGCTTAAAGGTGTAATTCATTACAACCAATTCACTATTAGAGATCATTTTGTCAATTGATATTCTATCTTATTTACTATTTTGCTCCAATTACATTTATTAATCTGCACCAATTAAAGTCATTATGCACTGCCTAATAGTATTTCTGTCAATAATGAACTACACATGTGTTGATGTCCCGTGAGATAAGGGAGCTGAAAGTTCCTATTGTTTAGTGACGTTGTAGCTGTTGTAACATCGTAACTCAATGCATTACCCACATATTGGTGGTGATGCTATAAAGCAAACCAACAACACTGCCAGTAATATAAAAGTATAGCATATACAATTATATATAACACACAATGCTTGATAAGCATAAGCAACTAGGCTACTGGTTTATGTATTTACTATACTACACTTTCTATCATTATCTTAGAATGTATCCCCTAAACTTATTTGAAAAAAAGTTACCTATACAACCGTCTTACATAGGTCCTTCTGGAGGTTTCCCAGAAGAAAGCACTGTTTTCATGGGAGCTGAAGCTCCAGGCATGTTACTGCCTCTGAAGACCTTCCCGTGGGACATGACATGGACGTGTACGACAGTGAAGATCCTGACCCTGCGTGGACCTGGGCTAATACATGTGTTTGGGTTTTATATTTTTATCAAAAAAGTTTACAAGTCGCATTTTTTTAAATTTAAAATTAGATAAAAGCTTATAAAGATATAAGGAAAGAAAATATTTTTGAATAGCTGTGCGATGTGTTAATGTTTTAAGCTGTTATTACAAAAGAGTCAAAAAGTTAAAAACACATATTGAAGAAAGAAAAATATTTTAAAATAAATTTAGTACAGACCAAGCGTACAGTGTCTCTGGAGTCTACGGCTTTCACATTTACTCACACTGACTCACCCAGAGCAGCTTCTACTCTCAGTCATGGTAAGTGCCCTATACCAGGGCACCATTTTTTGTCTTTTACACCATACTTTTATGGTACCTTTTTGATGTTTGGATATCTTTAGATACACAAGTACCGTTGTGTTCCTACTGCCCTCAGCATTCAGTGCAGTGACACGCTGTACAGGTTTGCCTAGGATGCCCTTCTCAGAATGGAGTTTGGTGATGTAAGACTGTGCTACCATGAAAGGAAGGAACTCCTTAGAATGTCATAGTCTCTATCTAGTGGTCGTCACTTTTGGAAAGACTTGTTACAAATCAGAGAGGGGAGTCCATGAGGGCAATGGACCCAGGAGTTCATCTCTTTGAATCTTTATTTTTCTTTCTTCCTTAGGTTAGTTGAGATTCTCCTTTATCATATGCAGTTTTCTTATACATTTCCAATCACCATTTTTAACCTTATCTTTTAAGTGTAATGATTTGATTAGTGTCTTTCTCCGCAGTAGACTGGGTGCGCCATCAGGGTGTTCACTGTTTGTACCCTAACATCTTCTTGCTCAGTGGCCCAATGATAAATGAGAGACTACACCCACTCGTCAAAGCTACTTATTGAAAAACAAAAGAATGATGCTGGAAAAAATGCTTCATAAATGTAAGCTCTGGTTGATCTTGTTTTTTCGATCAATAGCAAATTAAAGGGAAGGAAGGACTACCTATACTGTCAAAGTGGGCAGCTCCCCAGAGTTTCTGGGCCTTGTAGCACTGACAGTTGACTAATGCTCCATCATCTTCGTGAAGGAGAAGGAAAGAGGGAAGGGCTTCACTTCCCATATCATACTTGTACCCCATCACTTCTGAGATACAAGTTATCCACATAATTGCTCCAGTAGGAGGAAAGGCAGAAAAAGCAATTTCAAGGAGATGAGATTGGTCATACAACCAATTTCTTTTGGAGACTTCTGGAAAAGTTGCTATATTGAGGTTGCTCTTTACATGTGCTATAATATTCAAATTCACTAAGGACATTTACTATAGCGAAAAAGTTTTATAGCTTACAATTTGTCTTTTTAAAATCCACCTATGCAAGTACTCTATAGGAGAAGGAATTTCATGTCTTTATCCAACTCCAAAAGTCACAAAGACTTTGGCAATCATTCCCTTAATCATTCCAGCAAGCATTGTTACAAAGTAGGGCACAGAGTGCTGCAAACAAATGCATGGCACTCCATCAGTCAGAGCCGGGAGGAGCTATTGTGTACCTTGTATGTTTGGAAACTGGTTGGAAACTGTATGAGCAGCAGCCGTGAAGATCGTATCTCCTGGGTTCCCACCTCTGCTTAGCAGTGTCAACATGCCCAACTTCAGGACTGGCTGCTAATTTTGATTAAGACTCCAACTGCCAGTCAAACAAGGGCACGGCACAATGGGAAAGGTCAGATAAGAGGAAGCAGACCCTTGGTCTATTTCCACAGGCACAGTGGAGGGGTTGTGATTCTGGAGCCAAGTGGGAGATATCTTTGTGGTCTCCTTGGTGAGGGGAATTCCCAGAAAAAGCCAACTCTGAATATGCATGTGTGGGGGCAGCATTGTTTAAGCATCACATTGGAAGAGATCAAACCAGCATGATGTGCTTATGCTGAAAACAGATGATGTGTTCCTTTTCCCTATACGGGATGCAAATTGCTTCTGCAGAGAGCTGACTTCATTATGAAGAACTGAAACTGCTTGAGTTTGAGAGGACTATCACCAAGGGGCAGTGACCTTCTGACTGATCTGAATATCAGCTTATCTCCGTTCTGAATAATGCATAGCTATATTTATGTTCTCATTTAAATATTGTTTAATATTTAACTTGCTGTTAACCCATTCGCTGTGTTCAAATAAGTTATTCTAAAATAGTACAGACATCATGGGGACTATAAATCAGATCATGATGAGGTTTGGGGTTTCTCATGGAGGTTAATATCAACCTTAAACATTGGGAAAGAGTTGTCCTGGAATCTGGGGCCCATTATCTCATCAACTCTTGATCAGCTTTAAAAGATCTTTGCAGTATATGTTCTAAGGAGACTTGAGGACATTTCATTTTCATCTAAAACAGTCATAGTAATTAGAAAATGAACTAAGTTCTAAGATTATTTAAAACTTCAATCACATTAATGGGATTCTTAAAAACCTTATAAAGACGTCATTCTAATTTAATTGCACTGGCTGTTGGTTTAATAAATGCTTCACTATTTGTCTCTTTATACACCGTAGACTGATTCTAATTGACAGCAAACATCTAAAAGAAAGAACAAATTAAAAACTTCATGTCTGTAAATACCCAATATTGGAACAAAGGAAACGACAAAATTCTAGATGATTTAATTACTCTCTCATTTTTGTTTTTTTGCCTTTTTTTTCTGATTTCAGATTGATAGGAGGGTACACATGTTTAGATTGCATTGTTTTTATTTCTAAGGTAAAGTTCAAGTTGTAGTTGAGTCCTTCACCCAGGGGGTGTGCTGAGCACCCTCACAGTGTGCACACTAAGTGGGATGCCACCAATCACCCCTCCTCCCTCTCCTCCTTCCTCCCTTTTCCTTCCTCTTCCCTCCCCCTAGCAAGACTATACTTGTGTTTTTCTTTCCTCTGGGAGTGTAGTTGTTTATATATTAGTTTCATATTAGTATTGAGTATATTGGCTACTTGTTTTTCTATTCTTGTGTTACTTTACTAAGAAGAATGTGTTTCAACTCCATCCAAGCAAAAACAAAAAGATGTAAAATCTCCATCTTTGCTTATGGCTGAATAGTAATCCCTGGTATACCTATAGAACAATTTGTTAATCCATTCATGGGTTGATGGGCATCTGGGTTGTTTTCATGTCTTGGCAATTATGAATTGAGCTACCATAAGCATTCTATTGCAAATGTCCTTGGGTAAAATTATTTTTTTTCTTTGGGGGGTAGATACCTAGTAATGGGATTTGGGGATCAAATGGAAGGTCTATTGCTATTTGAGAATTCTCCACACTTCTTTCCATAGAGGTTATATTAGTTTAACAGACCATCTCAAGCAACTGGAAAAGGAAAAACAAGTCAACCCCAAACTTAACAGAAGAAAAGAGATAACCAAAATCAAAGCAGAATTAAATAAAATCGAGAACCCAAGAATCGTTTGGAAAATCAGCATAACAGAACGGTGGTTCTTTGAAAAGTTTAACAAAATCAATAACCCTTGACCAGACTAGTCTCCCATTTTTTTCTCAAACAGATGCTGCACCGTAATTTCAGAATAACCTTAACATTCTATATGCATCTTTAGAACAGTTCCATTAGCACTGGACTCAGAGCCCATACACTTCAGTGGGTTTCATTTCTGCCTTGAATGGGGATGCCAGTTTCCTCAACTATAAGATGAAGGCTTTCAGTTAGGTGTTCATCTGCTTTCTTTCCTGAAAAATACTCCTTGTTTCTCTGTATATTATGCCTAACACTTCTTTTAGGTAGAGATGAAACCATGTCCCCCTTTCACAGCTCAAAGACTAAGGGACTCACACAAGGGCACAAATGTTCTGAGGAAAGAGCCAGGGTTTGAAGACATCATGCCTGCTAATACCTAAATCACCCATCCTCTCTAATGAAATATTAGCCAGAAGGAAAAGCTGCATTCAGACAGATGAGTAAAAAACAAATATCTCAATGTAATTCAAGACCACCCAAAAGCTAATTCTATTATCCTTGAAAATTATAAGGCAGAAATAAAAATGGATTTTAAATTATAGCTGGAAAGATTGTAAAAAATTGAACTTTTAAAAGTCTAATTTACATTGTGACAAAATTACTAACATAAGTAAATTAATAATTCATCCCAGAGAGTAAAATCACACCAAAATATTATTTAATAGCACAGACAACCAGTACCATACTTACATTAAAAAAAAAAAGCCAACAAATAATGTATCTTCATTCCCAGTGGAGACCTTTTTATTTATAAAATTAATTATGACAATGAGATTAAGAGGTTTCAAATGCACACTGCTGCTTCATACTTTAGTAGCTCAATAACAACAATTATATTTGGAAGCTTTTAAATTAAAAATGTAAAAGCCTCCTATTTGTCTTTTTGGTTTAATTAGTCGCTAAGCAAGCGTCGTCCTGGAGGTTGTGTTCATGACACAAGCTGGTGGTTGCAGATCAGTGTTCTCTGAAGGATTTGCAACAATTCTTTAAATGAGATTTCATAAATGTTCCATAACAATGCATTTACTTCCAATTTCATATAATCACTTTTATATGTTAAATAGTAGAAAAAACTAATTCAGTGCCTACATGGGCCTCTAAAGTGTCTATTTCGTTCCCAATCCTCCCACCATCCTCTCTAAGAAGAGGAGAAAAAAGCATTTGGGGAATAAGTAAAACTAGCATACCAAGCATTACTCTTATACTCCTGGTAATAGTCACAAATGTCTTCTTTGAATGCAGGATGATTTATCTGAGGTGAATAAGGAATGCACAGTTAGTCTAATGAATTTAAAATGTGACATAACAATTTTATTGTAAAAGCCAAAACTAAAATAACTGGGCTTTGCGTAGACTGTCTCACAAGCGTGGCTGCAGTGGTTATGATATATACGAGAGCAAGGGTGAGGGTTTCTCTCCCTCCCTTATATGTCACCTGGGGGAAACGGCCGTACATGAGTTAAATCTCAAACTGTCACTGCTGCCTGCACAACAGCCAATACAATCATTCCATGGAGGTCTTAAGTGCTTGCCCTCAAAGTAGTTTAAAATGTTCCACTTTTTAAAAGTAATTACTGCTAATGTGGCAGGTCCTCTGCTAAGCACTTTATGTGATCTTAATGACCCCCAAATTTATTTAGAGTTAGCTCTGATTTAAAGATGAAGAAATTTAGGTTCAGGCTAAGGAACCCACAGCTAGTAAGTTACGGAACCTGTACTTGAATGCAAGTCAGTTTGAGGCGGTAGCTCAGCTCGTGTCCCTTGCCGTATCCAAATGAGGAGAACGGCTGCTGCACTCTGTGCTATGTGGTCGTTCTACACCCAGATGCCGAGGAGAACCAAGCACGTTTGCCTTGATGAGTGCTAGTTATGCATCCACAGAGATGACACTTACAGACACGCGTATGTGGAGCCCAGATGTATTTTCTTGCACACAGGGAAAGGAAACCCTTGAAAAGAAACTAACTTCTCCTTTCTCATCTTCCTTTAATGCTTCTAATACAGCATCCTCTCCAAGGGCCAACATACTTGAGAACAAGCATCTCTTCTCTCTGCCTCCACTTCCCTATTTCTCCATTTACCGCGATCTGGATTTCACCCACTCTTGCAGAACTCGTTTTCTAATTGCCAACACCGCCTGATACACCTGGTTCCGCCTCTCTGTAGCCATTTGATCCTCCTCACCATCCCTTCCTCATGAAATGTTCCTCTGGTTTCTGGGTTTCTTCCTTCTCTGGCTGCCCCTTTCCATTTTCTCAAGGCTCCTTTTCTTCTCCTTACCCCTAATATCATACTGGCTCTGTGGTTTTGGTTCCCAAGCTTTGTATATACCTGAGTGATATCATCTATGTGTTGAGGATTCCTGTTGGGAGAATAGTCTCCCTGGGTCTCTCATATTCTTCCATGTTCTCTAAAGTGCCAACTTTCCTTTGAAGCTATAATTTTAATAGAGAACAGCCACAAAATGAAGACCTCCTCCTTCAAAATAAATGAACATATTTATTTATGGGCTAGGAAGACATCATGTCCCTCTCTGGAACAAAGGCAATCGTGCTTATTGCCCATTAGGAAGGATTTGAGTTCCCTGGGCTGAGTTTTCCATTACTGTAGTGCAACCAGCTGAGTGTAGGGGCGCCACCTGTCACGAGTCTAAGGTATCCTATGATGATACTCTGGCTACTGCTATTTTTAGGAGTAATAAACTACTCTTCCTTTTAAGTTTCATTTCTTCTATCAGGACCTATGGTCTGTGAAAAAATTACAAACTTGTTAATCTAAGTTATATTGACTTATGAGTAGGATAAAACATCAGTCCCTTCACAACTATTAGGGGGCTTAACAACAATGTGTGCTAGGTTATTTTTATAGTATAACCTGTACTATAGTTAGGACACCATAGGCTGTAAACAGAAGAATGGAAAAAGAGAAGAATAAAAAAGCTAAAGAACAAGTGAGAGAGAGGAAGGAAGGAAGGAAGGAAGGAAGGAAGGAAGGAAGTTCTTGGTACATGGATGTTGTCCCTGTAAGTGTCATTTGACGTGTAGGATTGCTAATGCTGTCTCTTCACAACTGGTACTAATACCTGCTTCTAGTGATTGAGTCCTAGTGATGTCAAACACATTAGTAGATGTGGGATTTTAATGTAGTCATGACTGTGCTGTATTGCTCCAACTATGACTATCAGCTACAGTTTGCCACCTGGAGGAGGTGAAGTGGTTGGTCAAACTGACCAGCAGGTGCACTCAGAGGGCCCAAGAACAGTGTCAATGTAGTCATAAGCTACATACTCTCCATGACACCTTCCTCCTTTCAGAAAAGCCCATTAATCTCAGAGTATGTTAATATTTCTACAAGCCTATTGCTACTCATCGATAAATAATAAAACGGAGAATAATTACAATAGCTAACGTTGAGTGCATAATTACTACATGGCAGGAACAGCGTTAAGGACTTTGCATTCAGTATTTCTATTATTTCATTTAATTTTCTCAACATGAGTAAAGTATTTTAATTATCTGCATTTGACAGTGTATTATTGTACCATTGCTGTGGAACAAATTGCAACAAACTCAGTGGCTTTAAACAACATCTACTCTGCAGGTCACAAGGCTGAGCAGGGCATAACAGTTCTCTCCTGGTGTCTTACACAAGGCTGCAATCCAGGTGTCACCTTGTACTGTGGCCTCACACGAGGCTCAGGGTTATCTTCAGAATCGCATCCCTAAAGTTGTAGAACTCACAGAGGCCAGGTCTTGAAGATTAGCAGGAGAATCTCCCTCACACATTGATCCACTCTATTTTCTCTGTCTCTGACCCACATTTACAGAGGTTATGTGACTGGGTCAGGCTCATCTGTATAATTTCCTTTAACTCAAGGTCAAGCAACTGATAACCTTAATTACATCTGCAAAATCTCCTTTGCCAGGTAACAAGGAGTTATACATCATCTTATTCGTAGTCAGCTTATAATTCTGACTGTCACAACTAGTGAGGGACCTACTATTTATACAGGTTATATTACTGGGCCAGGGCCAAACATATGAAGTACAGAGCCAGGGATCAAAACTAAACCCATACTATGCAAAGCTTTTGACACTAATGCCTTGTTTTTCTGACCCTAGAGTAACCGGGGCTTTGAAGATCAAATTGGAGTATATAAACCTCAACCCCTTCACTAGTTCACTTTGTTTTAAAGAAAGGGTAGTTTCCTCACTTTCTTTAAAAGTTCTTTTAAAAACAACATCAAATGTGGCTCAGTGCCTGTGGCTCAATCGGCTAAGGCGCCAGCCACGTACACCTAAGGTGGCGGGTTCAAATCCCCAGCCCAGGCCCGCCAAACAACAATGACGGCTGCAACCAAAAAATGGCTGGGC
>CAUYQV010127025.1:0-18816 GCA_963574575.1 Galagoides demidoff
CCTGTGGTCCCAGCTACTTGGGAGGCGGAGGCAGGAGACTCGCTTGAGCCCAGGAGTTGGAGGTTGCTATGAGCTGTGATGCCATGGCACTCTACCCAGGGGGACAGCTTGAGGCTCCGTCTCAAAAAAAAAAAAAAGAAGTTCAAAGCACAGTAAGTATATTCTTTTTTTCACTTTTTCTTTTTTGGTCAACATAATTTAAGTGTGCTGTGGAAGTTTAACTATAGGTTCAAGTGTACCATGAGATTAAAAAAGGTTGAAAAACCCTAATCTAGACCAATGAGAAGAGAACAAGTCCTCTTCTGGAGCCCCTGTAAATTTCCAAAGCCCCTCTAGAAATCAACCTTTTCCATAATTTCTTTCTTTTTTTTTTTGAGACAGTTTCACTTTGCTGCCCTTGGTAGAGTGCCATGGCATCATAGTTCACAGCAACCTCAAACTCTTGGGCTCAAGTGACTCTCTTGCCTCACCCTCCCAAGTAGCTAAGACTACAGGCACCTGCTACCATAAAGCCCAGCTATTTTTAGAGATGAGGTGTCACTCTGGCTCAGGCTGGTCTCAAACCTGTAAGCTCAGACAATCCACCCACCTCGGCCTCCTAGAGTGCTAGGATTACAGGCATGAGCCACCTCGTCCCACCTACTCTCCATGATTTCTTTACAGCAATCCTTCTAAAAAACAAAGTCCCTCTCCCACAGAACACCCACGTATCAGGGTCTATGAAACTATACCTAGACAACCAGATTTAAAAAGTCATTCAATTATTCATTCCACATATATTGGTTGCATGCTTACCAGGTGCTGACACAGGTGCTGGAACACAGATAGAACTTAAAGTCTATTGAGAGAGAGAACGGGAGGAAAAATAAACGGCAGTGTTTCATCTATGGCCATACCACCCAGAATACTCCCAGTTTCAGCTAATCTCAGAAGCTAAATAGGCCTAGGACCTGTTATTACTTCCATGGGAGAAACAGCAGTGTCTCCTCAGATTCAGAGAATATAAGGACCATGGGGTCAGCAAGCTAAGGGCACAGCTGAACTTCCAACTAACTCCTCCTTCTCCAGATGAACCCTGAAGACAAGTGGTTTAGAGGCACAGAGGGTAGCTTCCCACATATAAATACATCAATTTTCTTTGACACAGAACTGACACTGTGATAGCCAGTTGTCACTATAATTACCCTAAAGCAGCTGCTAACCTAGGAAGATAGCAAAAATATCTCCAGTGACTTAAGAAGCCAGTAACAAAAGCAGGTGCCAGGTTCAGAGTCCTATTCAGGGAGCAACAAAGATCACTTTCTTCATTGTTTCCCCCTGGCAGCAGTGTCTGATGAAGAGAAGGGTTGAATTACACCTTGTTCCTCCGGTCTGCTGGGGAGAAAATGAGTTTACCACCTGAAGAAAGGGTTTTCCCCAGGGCCAAAGCTGCCTCTACATGGCTGAGGAACAGAAGGCAAAAGTCAAGCCTCATGCTTAGGAGAGAACTTAAATGGCAAGATTAAGGGAGGCTTTAAAGGGAACTAAGTGCAGGTCTGGCAAAAAGGGTGCCAGGAGCTCTAACACCCTATGCCTACCTCAGGTCTGAGGAGAGACTTGATGGGCCTTGGACCTGGGCTACAGAATCTGACAATGAGCTTAAAATGACCCTGGTTATAGGCCACAGATATCCTCAAATCAGCTCATTCTCCCTGAGCCTTTTCTTTTTGTCTGTGTAGTCTGTGGAGAAATGGTTGAATTCTTTAAGTTCTTTTCTCTCTACAGTGGTGGTATAATACTACAAGACCAAATGAGGTAAAAAGAACTGAGCAGTTGGGAGGAAAGGCAAAAATAGCTAATTTTAGGATGATTCTGTACCTTTATGACCTCAAATTCTAGCACCACCAGAGACTAAGGTTCCCCTCTCAGATTATAAGATCCCAAAATAACCTCAAAACCTCACTACTAGGCATTCTGTGGACCTAAGAAAAAGATTAGAGACAAGAGTCCCCTACCACTGGAACAAGGTTACAGAACTCCAGCAGAGATGGGGGGGTTATTGCAATAAAAACATACTGAAACAGCCACAGCATCCAGATGTTAACAGAGGTCAACAGCTTCCAAGAGCTCCTTCCCAACATCTCCTCCAAGAAAGGTCTCCAGGCCTGGCACGGTGGCTCACACCTGTAATCCTAGCACTCTGAAAGGCCAAGGTGGCAGGAAATGCACTTGAGCTCAGGAGCTTTGGTTTTTTTTTTTTTGTTTGTTTGTTTGTTTGAGACAGAGTCTCAAGCTGTCCCCCTGGGTAGAGTGCTGTGGTATCACTCACAGCAATCTCCAACTCCTGGGCTCAAGCGAGTCTCCTGCCTCCGTCTCTCAAGTAGCTGGGACCACAGGCACCCGCCACAACGCCTGGCTATTTTTTTTTGGTTGCACCCATCATTGTCATTTGGCAGGCCGGGGCTGGATTCGAATCCACCACCTTAGGTGTATGTGGCTGGCGCCTTAGCCACTTGAGCCACAGGCGCTAAGCCGAGCTCAGGAGTTAAAGACCAATCTGAGCAAGAAAGAGACCTCTCTTCGAAAACTTAGCCACTGTGGAGTGTGGCGGGTGCCTGTAGTCCCAGCTACTTTAAAGGATGAGGCAAGTGTATTGCTTGAGGCCAGGCGCAGTGGCTCACGCCTCTAATCCTAGCACTCTGGAAGGCCAAGGCTGGTGGACTACTTGAACACACGAGTTCCAGACCAGCCTGAGCAAAAAGTGAGATCCCATCTCTACTAAAAATAAAAAAACTGAGGCAAGAGGATCACTTGAGCCCAAGAGTTGCTGTGAGCTATGACACCAAGGCACTCTACCCAGAGCAACAGCTTGTGACTCTGTCTCCCCAACCAAAAAAAAAAAGAAAAAGAAAAAAAGAGTATGATTTGAGCCCAGGAGTTTGATTGTTGCAGTGAGCTATGATGACACCATTGCACTCTACCCAGAGCTACAAATGAGAATATATCTCAAAAAAAAAAAGTTTCTCTTATCAACTCTGTCTGGACCCAGAGGATATCAGCTGTACCTCCAAGTCAGCTAAAGGTAGATGCCTGCTTAGGAGAACCACTTTCGTTTATTCTAACAAACCTAGGGGGAGAAAAATGCTTGCTGGCTTAATTCACCTGGGCTCCTCTGCCAGCAAACCAAACATGTCTCCAGAAACACAGTCACCAACTTCCGATAGTATTCTTTTGTTGCTTATGAGCAGAGGAAGGAGACAAAATAAACATTTTTGAGCAGTCAGATTCCAGACACTAAAAATAGCATAATGGAATTTTCCTCTGAAGCTGCCTTTTGCTAACAAAGCGGTTATATTTTTAAAAAGGTCCAAGATAGAATGTATAGTGGTGACTCCAGTATGGCAGCACACAAGTTCTGAGGAACTTACTACTCTTGAGTCTAAGATAAACCTCTGTAGAAGAACACCACGATGTTGAGGAAGGGCTAGAAGTTATCAAATAGGTTTTAATAGGCAAAACCTCAATGAAGGTGTCAACTTCTATTTAATCAGTAGTAAATACATGCATATCCGCTATAGTATTACCTGTCCTTATCTATATGCTTGAAATATTCATAATAAAATTAAAAACTGGCTTGGCGCCTGTGGCTCAAGCGGCTAAGGCACCAGCCACATACACCTAAGGTGGCAGGTTCAAAACCAGCCCAGGCCTGCCAAACAACAATGATGGCTGCAACCAAAAAATAGCCGGGCGTTGTGGTGGGCACCTGTGGTCCCAGCTGCTTGGGAGGCTGAGGCAGAAGAATCACTTGAGCCCAGGAGTTGGAGGTTGCTGTGAGCTATGATGCCACAGCACTCTACCCAGGGGGACAGCTTGAGGCTTTGTCTCAAAAATAAAAAAAATTAAATTAAATTAAAAACTAAAGCAACGAATCATCAAATTTACAAATATGTGTACCTAGCAGTTCCACATCTAAGAATCTTTCCTCAAGATGTAGATATGCAAAACCTCAAGTACATAAACAGATTTTTC
Organism: Galagoides demidoff; assembly: GCA_963574575.1. Classification (NCBI taxonomy): domain Eukaryota; kingdom Metazoa; phylum Chordata; class Mammalia; order Primates; family Galagidae; genus Galagoides; species Galagoides demidoff. The sequence continues at coordinate 4,012 of CAUYQV010127025.1, forward strand.
ACTGTACCATTTTGTAATAGAAAAATATTGGTAATGCCCTGAGTGCCCATCAACAGAGAATTGGCTGAATAAATGATGGTACAGTCATATAATGGAATAATAATAAGGTTTTTATGCGCTGATATAGATTAATTTTTAAGACATAATAAGTGAAACAAAGGTGCAGAACAGAGTATATGTCATTTCTTCATTAAGTTTTCCTTTTCAAATGAGGGAATAAGAATACAGAGGGTGACAAAAAAAAAAAATGCACATTTATTTTAAGAAAGGAAAAAAACTGACCGGCATGGTGGCTCACACCTGTAATCCTAGCACTCTGGGAACCCAAGGCAGGTGGATTGCCTGAGCTCACAGGTTAGAGACCAGCCTGAGCAAGAGCGAGACCCCACCTCTAAAAAAAATAAATAAATAAATAAAAATAGCTGGACATTGTGGCACGTGCCTTTAATCCCAGATACTGGGGAGGCTGAGGCAAGAGTCTCTCTTGAACCCAAGGGTTCAAGGTTGCCGTGAGCTATGACAGTACAGCACTCTACTGAGGGCAACAAAATGTGACTGTCTCAAAAAAAAAAAAAGAAAAAGAAAAAAAAACTGCATTAAAGGCTTGGCACCTGTGGCTCAAGTGGCTAAGGCACCAGCCACATACACCAGAGCTGGCGGGTTCCAATCCAGCCCAGGCCTGCCAAATAACAATGACAATTGCAACCAAAAAATGGCCAGGCATTGTAGTCCCAGCTACTTGGGAGGCTGAGGCAAGAGAATCACTTAAGCCTGGGAGTTGGAGGTTGCTGTGAGCTGTGATGCCATGGCACTCTACCCAGGGTGACAGCTTGAGGCTCTGTCTCAAAAAACAAAAACAAAAGACACTGCATTGTAATGCTCCTTATACACCAGTAACAAAAAAATGAATACAAGTAACATGAGCACTTCTTATAATTGCAAAAATCAAACATGACTATTATAATTTTAATACATTTTTTCCCTTTTTATAAAATGTATATACATTTTTGGCACCCTCTATATATAGAATTTAGGCTCCATAAAAAGAAAAGATTTTTTTTTTCCGTTTTGTTCCATTTATTCTCATAGCCTAGTATGGTACCTAGAACATGGAAGGTACTCGATAAATATTTGCTGAATTAATTTCCTTAATGCACATATCATCTCTGGAAAGAGATACAAGAAACTGTTAATATTTATTGCCTTCAGTAGAAAGGAAAAGGGTGGCTGGGGTGAGCACAAGATTTTTCACTGTGTATCTTTTTGTATCCTTTGAATATTCAATTATGTGACCATATTAACTAGTCGAAAAATAAAAGTTTAAAAGAATGTGGGTTCTGAATCCTGATCCCAGTACTGCCACTAACCACATACCTTTCCCACTCAATCATTCATACATTCAACAAGCAATTTTTATTCCCTACCGTATGCCAAATTTTTAGAGCACTAAGGATGGAGATGAAAAGCTCACAGTCTCTTTACTGAAGCAGCTTAAATAAAATATTTAAGGAGACACACAAATAACCCAACACGTTAATATAGCGCAACTGATGCAGATAAAAGTGTATGAAGCAAAGCAAAAAGGAAGCCTGGGTGTCTAGGTAAGGCTTCCCAAAGGAAATGACATTTGAACTGGGAGTTCAGGGCCATAAGAATTAGACTGATGGGAACACAGATTTTTCAGACAGAGGAAAAACAAAGTAGAAACATGAGAGAACATGATGCATTTAAAGAACTCAAAACAATTCCATATGACCAGGGTACTACTCTCTACCTTGGAAGAACGATGGCAGGACATGATTGCAGGTCATGGCAAGGAAACCAGATTTCACTCCCCCCCCCCAAAGACAATGGAAAACCATTGAGAGGGTTTAAGCTTGGGAATGATGAGACTTTAATTTTAGAAAGAGCATTCTTGGCTCAGCGCCCATCGCTCAGTGGTTAGGGCATTGGCCACATATACCGGAGCTGGTGGGTTCAAACCCAGCCCAGGCCTGCTAAACAACAATGACAACAAGAAAAAAACAAACAAAAATAGCCGGGGGTTGTGGCAGGCTCCTGTAGTCCCAGCTACTTGGGAGGCTGAGGCAAGAGAATCACTTAAGCCCAAGAGTTTGAGGTTGCTGTGAGTGGTGACGCCATGGCACTCTACTAAGGGTGACATAGTGAGACTCTGTCTCAAAAAAAAAAAAAAAGAAAGAAAGAAAGAGAGAGCATTCTGGCAGTAGTGAAAAGGAAGAGAGCAAAACAGAAGGGGGGAGTACCAACTGGGACACTATTATAGTTATACAATATATTGAGAAATAATAGAATTTGAGCTAAGAAAGTAGTTTTGGGACCGAAAGAAAGGAAAGGATACAAGATTTGAAATGGAATTGTATAAAATTCCACTGTTTTAAGCTGGGATAGAGTAGGGTAGGGGGACACCGAAAGGGAAGTTTCAAATGACTCCCAACTATCTCTCTTCTATGACTGGGTAGAAGATAGTGCCATAAAGAAAGTAAGGAACTGGAGAGAGAAAAGGAGGTTTGCCGGAATGAAGATGAAGAGTTCCATGTGGAACATGCTGAATAAAAGACACTTTTAGGATATCCAAAAGAAGTAAGTCCTCCAGTGTTTAGAGATAAATGTCTGAAGCTCAGGAAAGAAATCTGGCCCAGAGTCCCGTGGCAGCTGAAGCCATGAGTATGAATAAGGTCACTCAAGAAAACTATGTAGAGAGCCAAGGACAAAATCCTAGAAAGCACCTTTATTTAAAGGTCAGTAAAAGTAGATAAACTTGTAAATGAGGAAGGAAGTCAGGAGAGAATAAGGTCACTAAAGCTTAGGGAAGGAGAAACTTTCAAGGAGGACAGTGTGTTTCATAGTGTTAAGTACCTCAAAAAGGTTAAGGAAGATCAGAGCTGAAAAAATACCACTGGATCTGGCAATTAGGAGATGATTAGTGAACTTCCCAAAACAATTTCAGTAGAGTAGAAGGGGCTAGAGCTAAAGGGCAGGTACATACCACTCTTAACAATCCTGGGGGAGGCCAGCATGGTGTCTCACGCCTGTAATCCTAGTACTCTGGGAGGCAGAGTGGGAGATCCCTTGAGCTCAGGAGTTTAAGACCAGACTGACATCTAAAACCCTAGCACTTTGGGAGGCTAAGGCAGAAGGATCACTTGAGCCCAAGAGTTTTGAGATCAGCCTAAGAAACATAGTAAGACCACATCTCTACAAAAAAAAATTTTTTTAATTAGCTGGGCGTGGTGTGGTAGCATGCACCTGTAGTTCCAGCTACTCGGGAGGCTGAGGCAAGAGGATTCTTTGAGCCCAGGAGTTTGAGGTTGCAGTGAGCTATGATGACTGCACTGTAGTCCAAGCAATAAAGGAAGATTCTGTCTTAAATAAAGTATAATAAAAGAAATACAGAAAAAAAAATCACTATTAACATTTAGGAAACTAGGGACTAACTCCTACTGGGGTGATCAAAAAAGGCTTTATCTTTTCTTTTCTTCTTTTTTTTTTGAAACAGAGTCTCACTTTGTCACCCTCAGTAGAGTGCTGTAGCGTCATAACTCACAGCAATCTCAAATTCTTGGGCTTAAGTGATTCTCTTGCCTCAGTCTCCCAAGTAGCTGGGACTATAGGCGCCCATCACAATGCCTAGCTATTTTTTAAAGACAGGGGTCTCACTCTCGCTCAGGCTAGTCTTGAACTCCTAAGCTCAGCCTCCCAAGTGCTGGGATTACAGGCGTGAGCCACTGTACCCGGCCTCAAAAAAGGTTTTCTACAGAGCTTTGAGGCAGACTGTGAACAATGGGTAAGATTCTTATATGGCAGACAGAGGGAATGAAAGAACATTATCTTGTCTGGCTAGATGTGAGGAATTTATGTGAAAAAATACGTAGTTAGGTGTGCAAAAATACATATATATGAGTATACTCATCACATTGCTTATAATACCAAACAATGCAAAATTACCTGAATGCAATAGGAGACTGGCTTAGGTGCAATGCATCATCCATACAAAGGAATAAGGGAATGCTGACAGCAATGTAAGTTATGACACTGACGCATATTCTCTCACACTGAAAGATTCTGACCATAGAGTAAGTGAAGAAAACGTGTTACAAAGAGTATTTTGTAAAATACGAAATTGCACAAGAAAATATCTGAAAGAAAACACATCAAAATGTTTACAACAGTTATAAAAGGTAGGATTTTAGATCACTTTAATTTTATATTTTTGTTTATTATTTTATAATCTTCTTCCTCTAAACATAAACATTTTAGGGAATTAAAAAGGGAGAGGAGATTCGGCCACAACTAATATGCAAGAATAGCATAGCTCGTTCAGATTTTCAAATATGCTTTATCTGGAAATAGTAAGAATTTTATATGCAACCCAATAATTCAATCAGTTGTTACGGCACCAAAGAAACAAAGATGAAAAAGGTACAGTCTGCCTTCATTGAACTCACAGTCTAAAGGAGCCAGACAATTAAACAGGTAACTGCAAAGTAAGTACTACTGCATAAGGATGTACAAAGTACCATGAGAACTTGGATAAAAATGTAAATGACATTTTTCCTGCAGCAGAAGTAGGAAGAAGCAGAAACATCATTTTAAAAAAAAATAGTTTTGAGCTGGGACCAAAGATTACAGTATGAATGGCAGTTTGTGAGGAAGATAAAGTGAAAGACAATTCTAGGAATAGGTAACAGGATAAATAAGGGATGAAACAGGGAAACTGTTTTTAAGAAGATACAAGGCATGATAGCTGGCAGAAGACAAAAGAAAATGAGGGTCTAAAATAGGGCAGTGGGTCCAGCTAGGAAAGGATGGTTGTTGAGATATTTCTGCACCAGACAAACAGAACTTAGTCTCCAATCAGATGTGGACAATAAAGAAAGACAAAAAGCAAGCAAACAAACAAAACCTGATTTCCTAGCTCTGGCAAAGAGATGGAAGGTGAAATCGGTGCTTGAGACAGGGCATATAGAAATAGAAGCAGGTTTGGGGAAAGGAAAGAGGGGGGTGATTACGAGGTCAATTTTGGATATATTAGACTTTCTACAGACTTTCATATGGCAAAGCACACTGGTCATTTGTAAATACAAGTCTGGACCACAGTAGAAAAGTTTATACATACAGTATTTAGAGATTTTGATTAGTGAGGCATCACTGTACACACAGATGAAGTTGATAAATTAAATCACTAGAATAGATAAATTCCTCCTAGAGTACCAGAGAGAATAAGGGGGCGGGCGGGGGGGAGGATATCTAAATAATATCAAATGTTGTGACAAGATCAGACAGCACAAGAATTGAAAAGAGACCACTGAATTCTCCAAGTAAGTAATCACAAGTAAAAGCAATTTCAGTTGGGATGATGAGCACAAAGCTTGACTATAGTGGGTCAAGATGACGAAAGGAATATAAGAAAGGCTCTTGGGCCGCACCTGTAGCTCAAGGAGTAGGGCACCGGCCCCACATACCAGAGGTGGCGGGTTCAAACCCAGCCCTGGCCAAAAACTGCAAAAAAAAAAAAAAAAGGGTTCTTAAAGAAGTTCAATGGTAAAAGGGAGTGAGGGGAAGCAAAGAGAGAAAGAAAATACAAGCTTACGGGAGTTTTTTCTTAGGATGGAGAAAATTTAAACATTATTTATAAAGACTCACTAGGCAGGGAGAGACTAAGAACACAAAATTTATACATACAAAAAAAACAATGTATCCATGTCTTAAGAATGGAAAAAACTGTATTTAAAGATTTGTAATACTCAATATATACCAATGACAAAAGATAAATACAAGTTATGTGGGTTTTTTTTGTTTGTTTGTTTGAGTCTCACTATGTCACCCTTGGTAGAGTACTGTGCTGTCACAGTTCACAGCAACCTCAAACTCTTAGGCTTAAGAGATTCTCTTGCCTCAGCTTCCCAAGTAGCTGGGACTACCGGTGCCTGCTACAACACCCAGCTATTTTTTTGTTGCAGTTGTCATTGTTGTTTAGCAGGCCCAGGCAGGGTTTGAACCCGCCTGCCCTGGTGTATGTGGCCAGCACCCTGACTACCGAGCTAGGGGCACCAAGTCTACCAGTCATGTTGAGCACCCCTTTAACTGCAGAAATCAAATGTGACTTATATTTCACCTTTTGTTACTGACATATATTATTATGAATTTAATATAGTTTTTCCTTTCTTAAAATGTGTGTACATTTTGGGGGGCACCATCTTTATGTATAATGCCAGAGACCTGCCACTGAAATAGGAGAGGATGAAGTGAGGACTGGTAAAGATTATAGAAAAATTCCCAGCACTTTGAGCACCAGAGGCAGGAGGATGGCTTGAGACCAGGACTTAAGAGTTTGAGGCAACACAGAAATCCCAACTCTACAAAAAAAAATAAGAAAAATTAGCCAGGCTTGGTGGCAAGTGTTTGTAGTCCCAGCTAATTAGGAAGCTGAGGCAGAAGGGTCACTTGAGCACAGGAGATAAAGCTGCAGTGAACATTGCAGTGGAGCTGAGTGACAGAGCAAAAAAACCTCTTAAAAAAAAATTATAGATAAATTGAGGGGTGAAAGTGTGGAAAGTAAGAGCCTAAATGACTTGGGAGTGTACAAGGCAGGGTGGAGTAGCAAGTTTGAGTGTGGTGAAAGTCTGGAATAGCTGCTCTAGGGAAAACGACGGGGAGTCAACTAGAAGAGAATAACACAATTTCAGGGCAGGGTTGAGAGGCAAGCTGTGGCTAGAGCTCATAAATCTGTGAAGGAGTCAGTCAGCACAGTGTTATGCAGTAGCACTCAGTAGCTCAGTGGAGAAAACAAACATGAGTCCAGCACTGGGGACAGGGAAGGAAGGTATGGAAAGAATAAATAAGACCTGAGATAGCCAGTAAAAGAGCTGCCTTTCAGGCTAGGTTACGAAGGCATTGACACCATAAAGGAGCTAAAAGACTGGGAAATAGCAGAGACCAGGTATCATGGGCATCAAGGAATAGGAGAAGTGGGCGGCGCCTGTGGCTCAGTGAGTAGGGCGCCGGCCCCATATACTGAGGTTAGCGGAACTTGGCCCCAGCTAAACTGCAAAAAAATAGCCAGGCGTTGTGGTGAGAGCCTGTAGTCCCAGCTACTCCGGAGGCTGAGGCAATAGAATCACCTAAGCCCAGGAGCTGGAGGCTGCTGTGAACTATGATGCTACAGCACTCTACTGAGGGTGACAAAGACTCTGTCTCTAAAAAAAAAAAGGAATAGGAGAAGTGGAAGAAAAGAGGTGGTAACCAGACTCAGATTTCTAGAAGGAATGGAGCAATTTCAGGTCAGCTAAGATACCTTCCCCCCAAAGACTAAGTCATCTATAAGACCAAAACTGACAACATGCCAACTTCCAGGCCATGCTCTGACAAATTAATTCTTCAAAAGGGGCTGACACCTCGCACACAGTTAGAAGAGGGTTCCAACGAGAGAGTGGCAGGATAGAGTTCTCCTCCTAAACTTCTTCTGGATCTCTGGGCACAGTGGGAGAAAACGGGAATTCTCCAGTATGTGGAGTTGCTGGGGAAAAAAAAGTTTAAGAAAATGCCTAATTGCTAGTTTGTCAATTCCCTCAGGGGCTTGGAATCAGCCAATATAGGACAAGAGTCACTGCCCTGTTCAGAGCCTTGGATCTTTCCCCCAGTGGTAAGGTACAACAGTTAAGAACAACTTGAACATAAAAATTATATTCAGGCGTAGTGCCTGTAGCACAGTGGTTACAGCGCCAGCCACATACCAAGGGTGGCAGGTTTGAACCCAGCCTGGGCCAGCTAAACAACTGCAACAAAAAAGTAGCCGGGCATTGTGGTGGGCACCTGTAGTCCCAGCTACTCGGTAGGCTAAGGCAAGAGAATCGCTTGAGCCCAAAGAGTTTAAGGTTGCTGTGAGCTATGATGCCACAGCACTCTACCGAGGGTAACATAATGAGACTCTGTCTCAAAAAAAAAGAAATTATACTCAACAGGGAAGCAGAAGTTGGTGTCTGCTAAAAAGGTAAGTGGCGGTGGAAAAGTGAGTTCACTGCAAAATGAAAGACTAAATCCAATCCTTGAGCTCTTCGTCAAAAGGACAACAAAACCTAAACAAAACCTAAACCTACTTACTTTGTTCCCTAAAGATGCGGGCTCCTGTCCAGGCTATTATCCTCTCCTGGTAGAAAAAGAAAAAGAGATTCAAATCCTCTCAGAGATGCTACAAATGAATGTGACACTGCCACCAAAAAGTGCATCTTTTTATACATTCTTTTTAATACACACCCCAAAAAATGTATCAAAAGCTAGTTTGATTAGTAGGATTACTAGTAGCCTGTAATCCTAGCACTTTTAGGGAGCCCGAGGTGGGTGGACTGCCTGAGCTCACGAGTTTGAGACCAGCCTGAGCCAGAGCAAGACCTTGTCTCTAAAAATAGTCAGTGTTGTGGCGGGCACCTGTAGACCCAGCTACTTGGGAGGCTGAAGCAAAAGAATCGCTTGAGAGCTCGAGTTTGAGGTTGCTGTGATCTGTGACACCACAGCACTTTACTGAGGGTGACAAAGTGACTCTGTCTCAAAAAAAAAAAGCTAGTTTGTATCCATGATTGACTCTAAGTCCCAAGTTCCTTTCAGAACTTCTTTTGTCACCCAAAAGACAAGGGGTACAAAAATTATGAAAGGTAACTTCTGTAGCAACATGCACTGGTAGAAAGAATATGAATTCAAAGTTGATTGGCTATCTGGATAAGCATCTGGAATTTGCCCCTGACATCAGCCTGGTCTGCCATTCCATCTGGACTGAGATGGGCTGTACTGTGTGAAATGGAAAAAAGTAATTCCAAATGTTTGTTTAATTCAGCTCTAGTTCACCTTCACCAGGGTCACACTGCCTTCCTTTGCTCACAAACACTTAATTGTCCCTGAAAAGTAGGTCAGCGCCCTGTGGAACAAGCTACAGGGAGAGCTAAGACCCAGCCTATCACTCCAACAGGCCTGGAGAGGCCCAACCAGTGTGTTGGAGACAAGAACTAGTCAACAGCACACTAAAGCTCTCCAGGTGCTCCAGGCGGCAACCCGGCTACTGCCATTCCTAGGTAGTGACTCAGTAGGCTTAGACAGCAGAAGATGCAGGATATGAGGCTGAGGCTCACTGAAGCCCAGGAAATAGTTGTTCCACTCCAATAGCTAATGAGGTGTCGCTAATCATCCCTGAACAGAGGGAGCAAGAGGTGAACAATCAGAATGCTAAACTCTACTCCACGTCCATATGGTCCCTTCTGTAGAATACCAAGCATTGCTCAACCATAAATGGAGTTGCCTGAACTTCTCCCTACTCCTTCCCCCAAATATTTTCTTTAGGACACCCAAAAATAAACACTGCAGGAGGTACCTTCATAGCACTGTAAGCTGTCATCTGAACATGCCTGATGATTAAAATTTTTAAACAGAATACATCTTGTTCCTGGGGGCAAATACTCCATTCACTCAGAGAGACTTCCCCCCTCAAACCAACAACCTCTAACTGGCTAGTTCACTAAATATAGAATATTGCTTCAAAGTAAAAAAGAAGGGGCCCAGGGAGATGAGGTGACAGAGGGCCAGCAGTTTGGGAAATAGCTACCAGAGGGTCAGCTGTCCAGCTGGCTCTGGAATCTGAAGACTTCCAAACCTAACAACTGCCTTTCTCAGCAAGAATCAAAAGTATGTGAGGCAGCTGCAGAGGATAAAGGCTGCAGAGCCCAGCTCCAGAAGCCAGCAGCAAACCACTTCCTTAGCCATTGTTCCCCACAAAAAGCAAACACTGCCAAGAACTTCACCTTCAAACCAGATACCAGCTCTAAGAAAGAGAAATAGGAAAAGACATCAATTATCTCTTTGGCAAATAGAGAGCACAGGCACCTCTCTCTCCCACTCCCTCCTTCGAGTTCTCCAAGTTCAAGTAAAACCAAAACCACTGATAATCCCCTTTCTAAACTGACTGTATAACTTTCCATTATCTTCTAGTACTGTGTACCTCTCCTCCTCCTCGTCCCCCAGTGCTCCCCCGCCCTTCAACATACACACATTTCACCTCTAAATCTAAGGCACTTTCTAGCCAGAACCATATAAAGTAACACCTGATTTCAAACCATTTTTAAATTCTTTATTAAATTTAAGTCTAATAATCAGACTTTAAAATCTACAAAGGAAGGAATTTCTTATCACCATTATTGTAATACTGCGTACTTATTATAAACCAAGCACTATTTTAAGCACTTTACACATACTACTTCATTCAATCTCCCTAAGAATCCTATGAGGTATGTGCTATCAGTAAAACATTTTAGAAATGAGAACTGAAGCACAGAAAGGTTCAAGAACTTGCCCAAGTTCAGTTAATAAATGACAGAGCCAAGATTCAAACCCCTCAGCTTGAGTTCACACTCTTCAACACCTGGTCCCTAGACCAGCAGTAGCAGCATCTCTTGGGAACTTGTTAGAAATACAACTTCTTGGGGCAGGGAGCAGTGGCTCGTGCCTGTAATCCTAACACTCTGAGAGGCCAAGACAGGTAGATTACTTGAGTTCAGGAGTTCAAGACCAGCCTGAGAAAGAGCAACGTTGTGGTAGCACCTTATAGTCCCAGCTACATGGGAGGCTGAAGCAAGAGAAACACTTGAGCCCAAGAGTTTGAGGTTGCTGTGAGCTGTGACAGCACCGCACTCTATCAAGGGCAACGAAATGAGACTTTGTCTCAAAAAAAAAAAAAAAAAGAAAGAAAGAAAGAAAAGGAAAAAAAGAACTACAACTTTCAAGCTCCACCTCAGACCTACTGAATCAGAACCAAGGGTGGGACCCAGCTCTGTGTTTTAACAAGCACTCCAGGTGATTCAGATGCAGGTACAAGTTTGAAAACCACAATTCTACAGTGTATTCAACAAGCTATGCTGCTTCTGCTTTCCTCTGGAGCCACACCCGAGAGGAGAGGAGTCCAGGAGGAACTTAATAGTGTAAAAATATTCTTAACTGATCATGGCATAATGGTTGAGTACATGTGGATTCTATAAGCAGACGGCCTGTCACTGTGGAAGCTAGCTCTGCTGCTTACCAGGGGCGTGCTCCTGGGCAAGTCACTATGCCCTTTAGCTTTATCAAGTGTAAAGCAGTAAAGCAGAGATAGTTTGTGAGGATTAATTTAGTTAATTTCATATAAAGCATTTATAACAGTGCCTGGCACCACTTAGTAAGTACCATATAAGCTCTTATTAACTGTAGGGGGTTGGGGGCGGGGTTTGACATGAGGTCTTGTTATGTTGCTCAGGGTGGTTATGAACTTCTGGCCGCAAGTGATCTTCCCACCTCAGCCACCCAGACTGTTAGCATTACAAGTGTGAGCCACTATGCCCAGCCTAACTATGCTCTTTGATCCATATTATAATTAAATTCAACAATTATTTAGTAAGTATCTATGTGCCAGGCACTATGCTAGGCACTTGCATTCATCAACATCTCCCTAACTCATTGTCAGTCTTTCAACAATACTTATTGATGCCAGCTCGGCACCTGTGGCTCGATCGGCTAAAGCGCCAGCCACGTACTCCTAAGGTGGCGGGTTCAAATCCCCAGCCCGGGCCCGCCAAACAACAATGATGGCTGCAACCAAAAAATGGCCAGGCGTTGTGGCAGGCGCCTGTAGTCCCAGCTACTTGGGAGGCGGAGGCAGGAGACTCGCTTGAACCCAGGAGTTGGAGGTTGCTATGAGCTGTGATGCCATGGCACTCTACCCAAGGGGATAGCTTGAGGCTCTGTCTCAAAAAAAAAAAAAAAAAAAAAAAAGACAGTCTTGCTTTATTATTCAGGTTATAGCACACTGGTGTCATAATAGCTTGCTGCAACCTCAAACTCCTAGGGTCCAAGCCATCTTCCTGCCTTGGCCTCCCATATGGCTGGGACTACAAGCATACACCATCATACTGGGATAATTTTTTATTTTTTGTGGCAAAGGGGTCTCAAGACTGGTCTACAACTCCTGGCCTGAGGTGATCTTCCCATCTTGGTCTTCCAAAGTTTTAATTATGGGTGTGAGCCACCATGTCTGGCCAAATTCATCCAATAAATCTGAAAGGGCTTCTCCTATACATAAAGCACTTACAGGCAGGCTTGGGTGCCTTCTCTCACAGCGTATGTAATCACTATCCTAACAAATTTATGGTTTTGTAAATACTTCTCTCCATCTCCTAATCTCATTCTACTGAATTCCTCACAACATCATTACTATCACCCTAGGTAACAATACCATAAGCTAGTGTTTACTGAAAACTTACTCTATACAAGACACATTGACAACCATTCTGAGATAGGAAAATCACCTCTCTGTGACAATATATTCAAATTCTAACTTTTTAAAAAACAACTTGGAAGAATTTTATAATTAATAAGTAATTTTTCTACCATAATAAAGAAAAAAATAAATATTCACTCCATATTTCCTCTCCCCAACCCTAGTTTCCTATAAAGCAGTGGTTCTCAACCTTCCTAATGCTACAACCCTTTAATACAATTCTTCATGTTGTGGTGACCCCCAACCCTGAAATTATTTTTGTTGCTACTTCATAACCATAATTTTGCTACTGTTCTGAATCATATTTTCACTGTTACAAAGGGATCGCACCCCACCAGTTGAGAACCACTGCTATAAAGGAATACACAACAGCATTTCTGCTAAGTACCATTTACTGACTGCTTCTTTCTTCACTAGCACTTAACAACGCTGTTTCTGAAATCCAGCGTAAAGAAGTCACAGTGGGTGTAAAACATTTCCTGAGTTCAGTAAAATGCATTCTTTCCCCTATACCTCAAAAATCTACAGCTGAAAATAGTTTTCTCCCCAGTTATTATTGTTACTGTTGTACTTGTGTTTTCTGTTGCGTCAACAGTTCATTTACCATCTTTTAACCATTCAACAGAATTGCTGTGATTCTTAAAAAAAACTGGTTTTCAAACTTTTGCCATTGTTGTAATGAATGTTCTTACAGAATCAGAAGCAAATTAAATAGACAAAAGCTGAGAGTCCTGTCTATTGAGCCTCTCCTGTTCTTCCCCAAATGGTCCTGGAGGAAGTTTGCTAAATCCTAAGAATGCTGATACAAAATTTGAGAACTGCTCACTTTAGATTGAGAAACTAGGCTTTTATCTACAACATTAAATTAAAACATCTAAATATAAAAAGTCTGGAACAAAAATAGTTTTAACTTTAAAGACGACCTGAACTATGGGTGACACCAGTGGCTCAGTGGGTAGGGCGCCAGCCCCATACACTGAGGGTGGTGGGTTCGAACCCAGACCCAGCCAAACTACAACAAAAAAATATCTGGACATTGCGGTGGGCACCTATAGTCCCAGCTACTCGGGAGGCTGAGGCAAGAGAATCGCCAAAGTCCAAGAGTTGGACGTTGCTGTGAGGTGTAACACCACGGCACTCTACCGAGGGCAATAAAGTGAGACTGTCTCTTTTAAAAAAAAAAAAAAAAAAAGACCTAAAACTAATAACTGATTTTTTCTTTATTTTTATTTTTTTTAATAGAAGTCTTGTGACTTCTGTGCCCAGACTGTTCTCAAACTCCTAAGGAGTACCTGGGATTACAGGTACTTCTAACTCTCACTTTACTTGATCTACTTTGTAAATAACTACTTAAATAATAATACCATACAGAATAATCAAAATAAAATCAAGGTATTACTGACTTAGTTTTACCTGTGGCTCTAATTTTTGTAACTTTCATTTTCCAATATTTGTATTTGTTGATGTAAAGATATTCACTAAAATGCACTAAGGTATATGCTCTTAAATGTCATGACGTGATTTTCAGTCACCCCATTTTCAAGGTAAGATTATTTTGTACAGCAAAAATGACAGCTGCTTCCGCTAATGATGTGGAGTAGTACATCATTTAATCCTTAACAATGATTCCTAATGTACAGATGAAAAAATAGACACAGGAGGTGATTTCAAAAACTGACTCCAGAAGCCTTGCCAAAAAGGCCTTCATCTCAGCTTCACTAAACTTTAGACAGTCTACTTCTTTGTGTGTGTGTGTGTGTGTGTGTGTGTGTGTGTGTGTAGAGACAGAGTTTCACTTTACAGCCCATGCTAGAGTGCCGTGGCATCACACAGCTCACAGCGACCTCCAAGTCCTGGGCTTAGGCGATTCCCTTGCCTCAGCCTCCCAAGTAGCTGGGACTACAGGCACCCCCCACAACACCCGGTTATTTTTTTGCTGCAGTTTGGCAAGGGCCGGGTTTGAACCCATCACCCTTGTATATGGGACCGGCACCCTGCCCACTGAACCACAGGCACTGCCCAACAGTTTACTTCAGGGGTCCTCAAACTTTTTAAACAGGGAGCCAGTTCACCGTCCTTCAGACCATTTGGAGGGCCAGACTGCGGGCCCGAGGATGAGTCGGTTAAGCAGGAATAGGCAGCGGCGGCAAAAACACCTGGCCGGCTGGATAAATGTCCTCGGCGGGCCACATGTGGCCCAGGGGCCCTTTGAGGATGCCTAGTTTACTTCTTAACTATAACCTAACCTCCCTTAGAATATTTTCTTTAGAAAATCTGTCACTGGCTCGGTGCCTGTAGCACAGTGGTTATGGCACCAGCCACATGTACTGAGGCTGGTATGTTCAAATCCAGCCCAAGCCAGCTAAAACAACAATGACAACTATAATAAAAAACAGCAGGGCATTGTGGCAGGCACCTGTAGTCCCCGCTACTTGGGAGGCTGAGGCAGGAAAATCACTTAAGCCCAAGAGTCTGAGGTTACTGTGAGCTCTGAC
>CAUYQV010127029.1:0-24909 GCA_963574575.1 Galagoides demidoff
GCACTCTATCAAGGGTGACAAGTGAGACTCCATCTCAAAAAAAATAAATACGTAAAAACTGAATGGAACATTGGGTGCCACCACTGTGAACCCCACCAGCTAGTGGTGGTCCCCTGTGCTCCAACCTTTTAAAATTCTAAAAAAAAAAAAAAAAGTGAGTTTAGCTAGGTCATTAGATACAAGGTCAAAATTTTAAAAAATCCTTTGCATTTTTTTTATCAAATTAGAAATAGAAAAATGCAAATACGTATATAGTAGCGTCGAGGAATAAATACATAGGGATGAATACAATAAAATTGTGCAAAATGTGTACATAGAAAATGATAACATTTTATTTAGAAGTATTAAAGGAAAATGAAAAGATATACTATGTTCAAGGATTGAAATACTTAGCACTGTTAAGGTACCAGTTTGCCCTAACTTGATCTATAAATTTAATGGAATCACAATTAAAATCCTAGCACTTTTTTTTTGGAGACAGAGTCTCCGTCTGTTGCCCTAGGTAGAATGCCAAGGCATCATAGCTCTCAGCAACCTCAAACTCTTAGGCTCAAGTCATCCCCCTTCCTCAGCCTCCTGAGCAGCTGGGACTAGAGGTGCCCACCACCACGCCCAGCTAGTTTCCCTATTTTTAATAGAGATGGGGTCTTGCTCTTGCTCAAGCTGTTCTTGAACTCCTAAACTCAAGCAATCAACCCACCTTGGCCTCCCAGAGGTTATAGGCAGGAGTTACCACACCCAGCCCAGCATTTTTTTTTTTTTTTTTTGAGACAGAGTCTCACTTTGTCTGCTTGGGTAGAGTACTGTGGCATCACAGCTCACAGCAACCTCAAACTCTTGGGCTTAAAGGATTCTCTTGCCTCAGCCTCCCAAGTAGCTGGGACTACAGGCACCCGCCACAACACCCGGCTATTTTTTGATTGTAGTTGTCATTGTTTGGCAGGCCCAGGCTGGATTCAAGCCTGCAACTCAAATGTGGACGGCACCATAACCACTGAGCTATGGTGCAGAGCCCAGCGTTTTTCCTTTGTGTGTGTGGGTGATCCTGGATAATCGAGGGTATGAGGGAGATTTAGAATTGATAAGCCAGTTCTAGAATTTATATGAAAATACAAAGAGCCAAGAATAGCTAAGATGATCTGGAAGAATAAGAATAAAGAAGGGGTGGGCGACAATAGTCCCCTCTTATCTGTGGGGTCTATGGGATACTTCTGAGCCACCCTGTGAATGCCCGAAGCCATGGATAGTGCAAACCTCATCCATTCTATGGTTTTTTTCTTTTTCTTTTTTTTTTTTTTTTGAAACAGAGCCTCAAGCTGTCACCCTGGGTAGAGTACTGTGGCATCACAGCTCACAGCAACCTCCATCTCCTGGGCTTAAGCAATTCTCCTGCCTCTGCCTCCACCTCCCAAGTAGCTGGGTCTACAGGCGCCCGCCACAATGCCCACTATTTTTTGGTTGCAGCCATGATTGTTGTTTGGCGGGCCCAGGCTGGATTCGAACCCACCAGCTCAGGGGTATGTGGCTGGTGCCTTAGCCACTTGAGCTACAGGCGCTGAGCTGATTCTATGGTTTTTGTCCCCCATGTGTACATACCTATGACAAAGTTTAACTTATAAATTAGGCACAGAAGAGATTAACAAGAATAATAATAAAGTGGAATAATCATAACATACTGTAATCAGAGTGATGTGATGTAGTCTCTCTCTCTCTCAAAATTCCTTATTGGACTGTACCTCAGGTACCTGAAACCACCGAAGGCAGAATCGCAGACGGGGGGACTACAGTGCAATACTCACGACAGTCGAGTATTAATGCAAAGGGCGTGGGCATTTGCCCCCAGCCCCCCAACCCCTGCCATCTAGGAAAGCATCGACATCCTTGCCAACACTGATTATTGTCAGTCTATTTTTTGTTTGAGACAGGATGTGACTCTGTCGCCCAGGCTGGCCTTGAACTCCTGTGTTCAAGCAGTCCTCCCAGCTCGGCTTCCCACGTAGATCCCTGCCGAATCTTGTGTACGAAAATCACATTTCATCATTTTAGTTTTTTTTTTTTTTTTTTTTGTTATTCACAAGGTTGAATACACATTTATTAGCTATTTATATTTCTTCTTTGGGAGACGCTTCCATTTTTAGTGAGATCTACTTCTTTCTGATTTTTTTTTTTTTTTTTTTTTTTGCAGTTTTTGGCCAAGGCTGGGTTTAAACCTGCCACCTTCGGCATTTGGGGCTGGCGCCTTACTCCTTTGAGCCACAGGAGCTGCCCCAGCATTTCTGATTTTTACACAGTTCTTCATATACAATAAGGAGATTAACTATGTTTCTATGAGCTATGAAGCACTATTTATTTTTTCTTAGTTTGCTATTTGACTTTATTTTGTTTTGTGTTCTGTCCTATCATCCAGAAGTTCTTAATTGTCATAAGTAACATCCGTCCACTTTTTCTTTTGTTTTCTGTTTTTGGCATCAATGCCAAGAAAAACCTTCCTTTTCCCAGTATTTTTGTGTTTTTGAGGCCAAGGTCACAGTGCTCATGAACAGTGAAGCCAGAATTCAAACATAACTGTGTCTTACTTTAATACCTTGTAACTCCTCACTGTACTGTTAGCAATGACAGCAATTACTTCTGAATGTTAAGAATATAGGTTATATTTATTTTTATTTACCTTTATTTTCACACATATGTACAGTAAGACATATGTAGATAGTAAGACTTGAGAGTATTTGTAAGAGAGGGACTCTGGAACCAGATGGCCTGGGGTCACATCCCAGCTGTTTCTTTTCTTTTCTTTCTTTCTTTCTTTTTTTTTTGAGCCAGAGTCTCACTCTTTCTCCCTGGGTAGAGTGCTGTGACATCATAGCTCACAGCAACCTCAAACTCTTCGGTTCAAGCGATTCTCTTGCCTCAGCCTCCCAAGTAGCTGGGACTACAGGCACCCATCACAAAGCCTGGTTGGGTTTTCCATTTTTTTAGAGATGGGGTCTTGCTCTTGCTCAGGCTGGAATTAAACTCCTGAGTTCAATCAATTCAACCTACCTTGGTCTCCCAGAGTGCTGGGATTACAGGCGTGAGCCACCTCACCTGGCCCACCTTTCTCTTAGCTGGAGGACTGTGGGCAAGTTGTAATGCTTAACCTCCCTGTGCCCCAGTTTACTTAGCCATAAAAGGTAAAAAATAATAGTGCCTACAATGTAAAATTATTGTGTAGAGCAATAAATTAAGACATGTTAGAACAGTGCATGGTACATTATGAGCTCAATCTAAACCTTTGTTTTAATGAACATATATTGCTTTGATAATAAAAACATGCTAAAGTCATTGTTTATTTATTTATTTATTTATTTATTTAGAGACAGAGTCTTACTTTATCACCCACGATTCTCTTGCCTCAGCCTCCTGAGTAGCTGGGACAATAGGCACCTCCCACAACGCTCGGCTATTTTTTGTTGCAGTTTGGCCAGGACTGGGTTGGAACCTGTCACCCTCCATCTATGGGGCTGGCGCCTTACCCACTGAGCCACAGTTGTTTAAACGAGAAATCATGTACACTATAATTAGAAAGGGCAAGTAAGTGGAAAGCCCCTTAGCCCAGTCCCCCTGGAGAGCTGTCCTGGGGGCTCCCGGGAGCCTCCTCTTGTCCAGGCTTCATACTCAGATGAAGGTCCCCCCACAAAAGGAAGCAGCCCCCACCAAGCTCCTGCTTCCCGCCCAGGGCTTGGTTTCCAGGCCTTGGAGTTTTCTCATCTCAGCCGGCTTTCTAGGTAATGAGCAAATATTTGGCAGACAGAAAAAGAAAAGGAAAGGGTTTGGTTTATTATTTGGATACTTCCTGAGTGGCGGTGATGTGTGGCCCCCTGGCCAGGTAACCACCACCTCGGCAGGCCACTGCTTGCTGGTCACTTGATAAGACCTCCAGGCACCCTCTCAGCTGCTCCAGGAGGCAGACGCAGCCATATCCCTATTTTACAGAGGAAGAAACTAAAGTGCAGAGTCGGCTGACTTGCCCCAAAGCCCCCAAACTGGCGAGTGGCAGGCCCAGCCTGGTTAAAGGTGGCTTCAGCAGCTGCACTGTGACTCCTGGGGCACTTTCCCAAGGCTCCTCTGAGCCCCAGCCCTACGGAGTCAGAGGTCAGTTGTTGGAAGGACTTTCTTCCTGGGCACTTGGCTACAGGGAAGGAAAAGAATTTCTGGGTTGCGGGTCAGGCTGTCTGCTCTTCACACACCTTGAGCAGGTGCCCTGCTCCCCTAATGGGGCACTGCCAGCCTCCTGCACCATCACCCCTCTGGGCAGGTGGCTCCACACTGCCAGCCAGAGCCAGGGTCAGGACTCTGAACCGATCACAGCTTCCCACAGAGCCCATCCCTCCCCACACCCTCCTCCAGGAAGCCCTGGAGGCCTTAGCCCTGTCCCTTCCTGGTCCCAGCTTCCTTCACCCTCAGGTCTGTGTTGAGGGTCTATCTTCCAGTCCTCCTCGGCCCACGAGTCCTTCTTCTGAAGCAGGAATGAGGCCATGTTCACCTTTGAGTTCCCTGAAGTCTCTAGCTAAGAGCTGGGCTCATAGAAAGTGCTATTTTAGTTTATATTTTATTTATTTTATTTTATTGACAAAGTCCGTCGCCCTGGATAGAGAGGAGTTGCATCATAGCTCACAGCAACCTCAGCTTCCTGAGTAGCTGGGACTACAGCCACCCACCCAGATAGTTTTTTTCCATTTTTACTAGAAATAAGGTCTCTCTCTTGCTCAGGCTGGTCTCAAACTCCTGATCTCAGGTGAGCCACCTGCCTCAGCCTCCTGGAGTGCTGGGATTACAGACGTGAGCCACTGCACTTGGCCTGGAAAGTGCTTTAAAAAAAAAGCACTGGAGGAATGAATGTAACTAGGTCCAGGAAAGAATTCCAGCATGGGCTCGGAGCCCACAGCTCAGTGGTTAGGGCACCGGCCACATGCACCCGGGCTAGTGGGTTCAAACCCAGCCCAGCCTGCTAAACAAACAAACAAAAAAAAATAGCAGGGTGTTGTGGCAGGCACCTGTGGTCCCAGTTATTTGGGAGGCTGAGGCAGGAGACTCGCTTGAGCCCAGGAGTTGGAGGTTGCTGTGAGCTGTGATGCCACAGCACTCTACCCAAGGGGACAGCTTGAGGCTATGTCTCAAAAAAAAAAAAAAAGAAAAAGAAAGAATTTCATCATGAACACATCATACATAGCCTAGCTTCTGTGAAAGGAACTGGCTGGTGAATGGCTGAATACTGCCCCGAGCAGGTTTAGCCCCCAGCTTTGTACGAATCACGAACCTGGGTTTCCTTAGCAGTAGAGCGTGGACATGGTAGAGCAGTCCTGCAGTCCTCCCGGGGCTGGAGGGGAGGACACCATGTGGACGCTGCTGTGTGACGCCCCCTTTCCATTCCTCAGCCACTACTGGGCACCCTGAGAGCAAGACAGGCCTCCCCCACCCCCAGCTGTATCATAGCTGGTCTCCTTTTTCTTCATGGGACCAGGAGGAAAGCTGTTTTCAGACTTCAGGGTGCCGAACATCCATGAGAAGGCTTTGTAATTCTGAGGTCTCCCCTGTCCTGGAAGTCTGCCTTCTTCCCAGAAGTTTCTGCCCTATTCTGGAAGATCTGAGGCAGGGAAAGGATAAGAGGCCTTCTAGGCAGGGCATGGTGGCTCACACCTGTAATCCTAACACTCAGCCGAGGCAGGTGGCTTTATTTGAGCTCAGCCTGAACAAGAGTGAGATCCCCATCCCTACTAAAATCAGAAAAATCTAGCTGGGTATTGGGGTGCATGCCTATAGTCCCAGCTTACTCAGGAGACTGAGGCAAGAGCAGACTGAGGCTCGACCTCAAGAGTTTGAGGTTGCTGTGAGCTATGACAGCATGGCACTCTACCAAGGGTGATGGAGTATTCTGTCTCAAAAAAAAAAGAGGACTTCCAGCTTGGGAGACAGGTGCCTGCTGGGGACCTTTAAGTTTGGGCAGTGGCATGCCAGCTAAGTCCAAAGCTCTGAGGTCATTTCCCCTGATAGCAGAGACTTGGCACCTGCAGGAACCCCTGGTGGATTAGAATGTCAAGAGTGCCTCAGATCTGACGCCCCATACCCTGGCGCCTGAGAGTAGTAGACTGCTCTCCTGGTGTCCAGAGCTCAGGCCCTCCTGCAGGGCAGGTCCATGAAGGCTGGAACTGGAGAGGACACTGAGCGGCCCAGTCATTGCCTGTGCCCTGAAAGGCTGATCTCAGGCTTAGGGGCTCCAAGGAGAATGGAAAGCACAAACCCCTCCTGCAGACCTCAGAATCTCTGAAACAGATCCGGCCCTGGTCTCACAGCACCTCTGTTGTTGATGTCACCAACAGTTGCTAAGAGACCAAGCAGGCATTGCAGGCGCTGGCACCAGGGGATCCCCAGGGCTGCTGCACACAGCCTGGCCTGTCAGCTTCCTGGGGCTCTGCCCACATCCTTGGCCCTCTGCAGAGGCCAGAGGTCTCAGCCAGGAGCCAGTGCCTTCACTGAGAAGTCACGCTTGGAGCGCGAGGTCTGTGCCCCCGGCAATCCTCAAAGAGGAGGCAGTGGTGAGTGGAGAGGACCCACAAGTCGACTTAACTTCTTTGAGCTTGAGTCTCCTTCTCAATAAAGTGAGGATAATTAACTGCCTTAGGCTGACCTCCCAGAGTGATTGTTAGGATTAAAAGAGATAATGGCTGGGGAAGGCTCAGTGGGTGTAAAGTGGAGTTCAAAGTCAGTCATTGTCATTATAAATAAAAGAACTGGAGCTATAGCACCTGGGAAAAAAGACAGGCTGGTCCTCCACTTTGGCAAGGTTTTTATCCCATCTGTTATAAATACGTAAATATATATTTATTAAAAAATTTCAGGGTGGCGCCTGTAGCTCAAGTGACAAGGGTCCCAGGCACATACACCAGAGCTGGCAGGTTCCAATCTGGCCCGGGCCTGCCAAACAGTGACTACTACAACCAAAAAATAGCCGGGTGCTGCGGTGGGAGCCTATATCCCAGCTACTCAGGAGGCTGAAGTAAGAGAATCACTTAAGCCCAGGAGTTTGAGGGTTCTGTGAGCTGTGACAACACAGCACTCTACCAGGGACAACAGCTTGAGGCTCTGTCTCAAAAAAAAAAAAATAATATATATATATATATATATATATAAGAATTTTTTAATTAAGAATTTAATTTAAGGGGCAATGCCTGTGGCTTAGTGAGTAAGGCGCCAGCCCCATATACCAAGGATGGCAGGTTCAAACGGCTAAGGCAGGAGAATCGCCTAAGCCCAGGAGTTGGAGGTTGCTGTGAGCTGTGATGCCACAGCTCTACCAGGGGCAATAAAGTGAGACGCTGTCTCTTAAAAAAATAATAATAATGGCTTGGCACCTGTGGCTCAATCGGCTAAGGTGCTAGCCTCTTACACCTAAGGTGGCAGGTTCGAATCCCCAGCCTGGGCCTGCCAAACAACAATGATGGCTACAACCAAAAAATGGCCAGGCGTTGTGGCTGGCGCCTGTGGTCCCAGCTACTTGGAAGGCGGAGGCAGGAGACTCGCTTGAGCCTAGGAGTTGGAGGTTGCTATGAGCTATGATGCCATGGCACTCTACCCAGGGGGATAGCTTGAGGCTCTGTCTCAAAAAAAAAAAAATAATAATAATAATTTAATTTTAGGCTCAGCACCTGTAGCTCAGTGGTTTGGGTGCTGGCCACATACACCAGAGGTGGTGGGTTTGAACCTGGTCTGGGACAGCTAAACAACAATGACAACTATAACAAACAAATAGCTGAGTGTTGTGGCGGGCACCTGTAATCCCAGCTACTTGGGAGGCTGAGGCAAGAGAATCACTTAAGCCCAAGAATTTGAGGTTGCTGTGAGCTGTGACGCCACAGCACTCTACCCAGGGTGACATAGTGAGACTCTGTCTCTAAAAAAATAAAAAAAGAATTTAATTTTAATGACATATATTTTATTAAATATAATCTTTATACATATATAAATAAACTGATTAATAAATCTATTGTCTCATATTTAGTCTGGAAGATTAGTCACTATCTGTTAATAACCACCTCATCTGTCCAGGCGCAGCTCACGCCTGTAATCCCAGCACTCTGGGAGGCCAAGGCGGGTGGATTGCCTGAGCTCACACGTTTAAGCCTGAGAAGGACAGGCTTCCTCCAACCCCAGCTATACATAGCTATACATGGCCACCCACCACAACACCCACCTCTTTTTAGAGGTGGGGTCTTGCTCTTGCAGAGGTTGGTCTCCAACTTGTGAACTCAGGCAATCAACCCATTTCCGCCTTCCAGAGTGCTAGGATTACAGGTGTGAGCTACTGTACCAGGTCCTGAATTTTCTATTTGAACTAAGAGTTTTAAGTCTCCTTTTCCTCCACTGGACCAGGTACTGGTACCAAGTAGTCCCAGCTACTTGAGAGGCTGAGGCAAGAGGATTGCTTCAGCCCAAGAGTTTGAGGTTGCCATGAGCTAAGACACCAAGGCACTCTACTGAGTGTGACAAAGTGAGACTCTGTCTCAAAAATAAAACAAAACAAAACACCTCATCTGGTGGTTGTGGCAGACACCAGATGAGGTGTGAGCTGCCACCTATAATCCTAGCACTTTGGGAGGCTAAGGCAGGAGGCTTGCTTGAGCCTAGGAGTTCTAGACCAGCTTCTGAGCAACATAGTAAGACTCCATCTCTACTAAAAGCAGAAAAATTATGGCTCGTGGTCTGTAGTCTTAGCAACTCAGGAGGGTGAGCCTAGAAGATTGCTTTATTCAGCCCTGGAGTTGGTGATTACACTGAGCTATGATAACCCCAGTGCCCTCATTTCCTAGGCTCCTAGGAGACTGATACCCTGTCTCAAAATATAACAACAATCACCTCCTAAGAGGGGATTATGGGTGTTTTTTATCTTATTCTTTTTGCTATCTTTTCTGCTGTCATTGAGCATTTGAGTGCTTATAATAAACAAACAGATTCTGGCCAGCAGCTCTAAGGAGGGGGCAACTTCAGCACTGGCCCTCCCGGTCAGTGGGGAGACCAAGCTTCTCCAATGTCCTCCAGCTCGGTACCCCAGGGCGTCCTGAAATGGCCTCTGTGGAGCTACTGTTTTACAGCAAACCATACCCCACCTTTTTTTTTTCTTCAAAGAAATCTCATTGAGAAGCCCAATGTAGATACCGGAAGGGAGGCAGGCGGGAAGGGTCTCAGACTCAGAAATCAGAGGCGTGGGGCTGCCTGGACTTAGGCCTTCATCTCTATATCTGTAAGACGGGTTTCTAATGCTGGCCCCACAGAGAAGTTTTAGAACTTAGTGTAGCCTCTCCATAAGCAGTGCCTGGTACTTGGCAAGTGCCCAGGCGTTGTTGGCAATTACATCACACTTTTCTTATAAAGCAAATAAATAAAAGGGTAACTGCTCTGGTTCAAAGACTGTGGCACTTCCCTGGCCCTCCGCAGTAGCACTGAAGAGACCCACAGGGACTTCTGAGTGGGGGTTGGACGTCAAAGCTGGCAAGCCGTGTGGCCTCGGGTGGATCACTTTCTCTTTTCTGCCTCAGTTTATCTGCAAACTGTACATAAGTGGTGCTAACTGGGGGGGTTTCCAAACTTTGGCCTGGGGACAGGCAGATTCTAGCTTGTCGTCACAGACAGTAGACCCTCCATAGCTGACCACTTCCCTACACTGACCACCCCCGTAAACTGGCCTAATTTTCATAGACGGGACATGCACTTCAGGTGTGTGTCAGTACGGCCAGCCTCGCTCCTTATGTTGACCACCTCCTGTGTTTACCAGTTTGTTACGGTCCCTTGGTGGTCACCTCACAGGGGCTCTGCTGTAATCGGTGGATGGTTTCTCATGGCCATACCTTCAGCTATCTTCCAAACACGCTTGTGGATTAAACAGCTGCTAATAGTTTTCTAAATAATGATCCACTTAATATACATTTATCTGTTTGCATATAAGCATTACATATTTTTGCATTAAACGCTCTTTATATATTTATTTACTTCAAAATACTAAGGCAGTTTTAAAAAATGTGTTACATGGTTCCCTTCTGATTTGGGGGTCCCCCTGGGTAGGCAGCTGTGGCATCACAGCTCACAGAAACCTCAAACTCCTGGGCGCACATGACCCTCTTGCCTCAGCCTCACGAGTAGCTGGGACTATAGGTGGCCAGTGCCGGGCTAGTTTTTCTATTTTTAGGAGAGAGAGGGTCTTACTCTTGCTCAGGCTGGCCTCAAACTCCTGAGCTCAAGCAATCCTCCCACCTCAGCCTCCCAGAGTGCTGGGATTACAGGAGTGAGCCTCCGTGCCCGGCTTCAGGAATCAGTTTTGTGATGCTGGAGTCAGCCGTGGGTGCGTCTGTGGGTGTTCACTGTGTCTCTAGGTGGGTTTTCGTCCGCTCCTGCCCCTCCTCCCTGCTTCATCTCCCCTGGTTTGATTTCCCTCTGCACACGTGTGTGCTCATCGGTTTCCTGCAGTTTAATAAGAGTACATGTAGTGTTTGATTTTCCAATCTTGAGACACTTTGCTAAGGAGAACAGTTTTCATTTTAATCCAAATTGTTGCCAAAGCCATTAATTCATCCTTTTTTATGGCTGAGTACTACTCCATGGTATAATTTACCACATTTTATTAATCCCCTCGTTAATTGGTGGGCACTGGTTTGATTCCACATCTTTGCAATTGTGAATTGTGCTCTACTAAATGCTCAAATGCAGGTGTCTTTTTGATAGAAAGACTTCTTTTTTTTTTTTTTTTTGGCTGGGGCTGGGTTTGAACCCACCACCTCCAGCATATGGGGCTGGCACCCTACCCTTTTGAGCCATAGGCGCCACCCAGAAAGACTTCTTTTATTTGGGGTAGATGCCCAGTTAGTGGGATTGCTGGACTGAATAGTAGGTCTACGTTTAGTTCTTTGAGGAATCTCCATGCTATTTTCCATAGAGGTTGTACTAGTTTGCAGTCCCAGTGTGTAAACATTCCTTGGAGTTTTAAACTATACTGTGTTTTTTAGGTTTGCAACTCCTGTACAAATCAAGGAAAGATGTGTTCTGTTTGGTTTAGAACTTTACCAAGAGATTACTTTCAGAAAATCAAGCCACTCGTAGCAACACAGCTCATGGTATTTTACTCACCAAAATGGTTCATTATTTTAAAAAAAGAAGAAGAAGAAGCCCAGTGTGGTGGTTCATACCCATAATCCAGAACTTTGGGAGGCCGCGTCAGGAAGATTGAAACCAGCCTGGGGTACATGACAAGACCTCCTCTCTACAAAAAACATATGAAACATTGCTCAGCGCCCGTAGCACAGTGGTTACAACGCCAGCCACATACAACAAGGCTGCTAGGTCTGAACCCTGCCTGGGCCAGCTGAAACAACAATGACAACTGCAACAAAAAAAAATAGTCGGGCACTGTGGTTGCCACCTATAGTCCCAGCTACTCAGGAGGCTGAGACAAGAGAATCACTTAAGCCCAGGAGTTTGAGGTTACTGTCAGCTGTGACACCATGGCACTCTACCAAGGTGACATAGTGAGACTCTGTCTCAAACAAAAGAAAAAAAAGAAAGAAAGAAAGAAGAAAAATTAGGTGGGCATGGTGGGGTACACCTGTAGTCCCAGCAACTGGGGATGTTGACGTGGGAAATTGTTTGAGCTCACAAGTTCAAGCCTACAGTGAACTAAAATTGTGCCACTACCCTCTAGGCTGGTGACAGAGCGAAACACTATCTCAAAAAAAAATTAATTAATACATTAAAAAATAAATAAGTTCTCTCTCACCTTGTCTGCTTCATGAGAGGGACCCACTTCCATCTCTCTTTGGAAGTGCTCTAAACTTTCTCCTTGTTCTTCCTAAATAATGTTACCCTGAAATTTGTTACTTGTCACTTTTGCTCTCTGCCCACACTGCCTGTGCCGCTCCTAAACCTTGGGTACTGGAGCTGTGGCCTCACAGGCCTCCCAGCGTCCCTACTGGAGCTCACTCTCTAGGACATAGGGTCTTAAAAGCTGGTCCCTCGCTCCTGGCCTGAGTGCAGATGAGAACGCTAAGGCCACCATGTGTATAGATAAATGTAGAACAGTCAGAGAAGCTTTTCTTTGAGAGATCATCCTTAATTCTGAGGTCGTGACTTTCCTGTTGTTTTGTGTGTTAATGCAATATGACCTTGCTTTTGTGAAATAAGGAGTGTGTAAAGGAGTTGGGTTGTTTTCAGAAACACCCTTTTACTTGGCAAAATAGTAACCCTCTTTGATGCCCTCCTTCTCACTCTCTCTCATCCTGAAACCCAAAGTCTGTAGAGGAGAGGACAGGAAGACAGACACCCCAGACGACACTGGGGAGCGGCAGTGGCCCCCAGTCTGGCACAGTGAGGTCACAGGAAAGAGTGTGGTCAGCTTCACCTGGGAAGACAGCACAAAGGGGGTGATATATTCGCTGCCCACCACAGTGGCCTCCTGCTGGGCAGATGGGGGGCTGGTGGGGAAAGAAGAAGGGGGGATGAAGTGGAGACAGAGAAGGGATATGGCAGCCCTGCCAGCCTGGGGTGCAGCCTTCAGAGTGTCCTGCTGGAGAAGGGCCGTGTCAGACCATGAAGCCGGAGCAGTCGGAGGAGGCCAGGTAAAGAAAGGCTTGGGGCAATGGGGCGCTGAGATCCAGGGACCCCAGGCTCTAAATTGAGTCCCCCAGCTTTACATGTTTACTGCTTGGGACCTGAAATTCCAAAGTGGACATGAGGTGGGTGAGTCAGGAGCTAACCTGGTACCTGTAGGTTGGACAGACACCACAATGACAGGGGCCTTGTTTGTGCTGGAGGTACCTAAATTGGCCTTCCCCTGACCACAGGGGGATTCAGGGCCACTGGGCCCCCAGAGCAATGAGAGCCCTGTTGTGCAGACCCCTCCTCAGAGATCTTCAGGAAGATACAAAAACAGCAAGTTTGCTAAGAATGATGGTGCCTGCTTGTCCAGAGAACTCTATGCCTTAACCCTAACCCTGGCACAGTGAGGTCACAGAAAAGGGTGTGGTCAGCTTCACCTGGGAAAACAGCACAAAGGGGTTGACATTCACGCATCCCTGATCCACAGGGGCCTCCTGCTGGGCAACTGGGGGGCTGGTGGGGAAAGGGGTTACGGTTAGGGTTAACCCTACCCCTATGTGGGGTACCAAGCAAGGCTCTCAGTATGCAAATAGGGGACTCCCTATTACTGAGGTCCTCAAACTTTTTAAATAGGGGGCCAGTTCACTGTCCCTCAGACGGTTGGAGGGATGGACTGCGGGTCCTGGGACAAGTTGGCTGCTAAGCAGGACAGGCAGAGGTGGCAAAAACACCCGGCAGGCCAGATGAATGTCCTCGGCAGACCACATGTGGCCCACAGGCCCGAGTTTAAGGACATCTGCCCTATTAGGTAACATGGGACTTACCTCCTTATAACTAAACTTAATTTCATTCTGAGCCGTGGTTTTACTAGGTGGCAGAAATGTCATTTCAGGGATATTCACTCCCTTCCTTAGGGCTGCCCTTGGGTTTCCAGCGGACTTATCAAAGGCTTGCTGTGCAGAATCCAGGGCCCCCATCTGTCCTCATGGCTCCTTCTGGGACAGCTGCTCCTGAGTGCTGTGGTCTAGGGCCTCTCCCAGTGGTGGGGTGCTGGCGGCGTTTAACTCCCCCACTCAGGGAAGCTGCCTGTAGCTCCAGCAATTTTTCTTCCTCTGTGTTTGGTGCTGCCCCAGAGACTTACCAGAAAATTGGCTCCACACTCTGGGCACACTGCCACCAAACTGAGGCTCAGTCAGGTCAAGGGTCTTCTCTCAGGGGACCATGACGTCTGTATTCCCCCACCCCCTGGAATCCCACTCTACCTGGGGGTGTTGGTCTTACTCATTATGTACCCCCTCCCACATCTTTAAGCAATTAGATTTATCCTTTTGATTTGCCCAAACGAATACATTTACCAAAGTCAGAAGCCAGGGAGAGAATATGTTCTTTTCAACTCTCATCTCCTCCCTCCTCTGAGGCACCTGGTTGGGTCTGGCTGCCTGAATGGGGTAACAGACATGGGTGGGTCTGGATACTTTTCTCTAATTATTACAAAACAAAACAAAGACAAATAAGCACCTACACATCTCTAACTCTGTGCTGGGGGCTGCCTGGAGGTAAGGATGGTCTCTGCAGGGGGCCTTGGTGCCCCCAGACCACTCTGTATGGGGCGGCATCTGGCTGGGGTGTCAGAAGTCTGGGAGACAGGACGCTGCTTTGGGTCAGTCTTTGTTCCCTCTGGCTTCTCACCCAGCCCCAGCACTCACAGACGTGTTTCCTTGGCCACTATCTGGCTTCTGTGCCCCTGGGTGATGGAAGATGACAAACTGTAAGAGCTGTCTCCTGGTAATCGGAGCTAAACCAAAACCGTGTTTTCAGAGCCATTTATGACATTGAAAAATGTTTCCTCCAGGGCGGTGCCTGTGGCTCAAAGGAGTAGGGCACCAGCCCCAGATGCTGGAGGTGGCAGGTTCAAACCCAGCCCCAGCCAAAAAAAAAAAAAAAAAAGTTTCCTCCAACCACAAAGATGTCACCTGCAAACTAGCAGCTTTTTCTGTCATCTTTACTTTTAATACAAGCTCCAGAAACAGGAGCAGCCTTTCTTGGAGATTGAAGTGTGTGTGCTTAAAAGACTGTTTCTGTCTCTTGCCTCCCGCAACTCCAACTCCGTGCCTTGGTTCTCTCCTCTGTAAAGTGGGGGTGATAGCAGCGCTTGCCCCGAAGACAGTTGGGGGGGTGTGACTGAGACCCCTGCCTGGCTCACAGTCAGCCTTCAATAGCTACTAAATGGTGGAATCTTATTTCCCTGGGGCCCTGGAATGGCAGGGAGGCATTTGAGATTTTAAACTAAGGGAAGAGGAGGCAAAGGGAGGGGAAATGCCAGAAGGGAAATGCGAGGAATCTCAGGCCACAGAAACAAGGCAAAATGATAACATTTAACTATAAATAGCAGCTGCACCAGCAGTTCCTGTGCGTCAGCCTGTAAAAAACAATGAGCCTCTTCCTTCGGGTCTTGGGAAGGGTAAACAGTTACACCCGTCTCCCAGCACACACAGGGGAGTAGTTTGAGAGCCATGTCCACCAGCAGAGGGGGACTAGGGCTGACACAGAAGGCGCCGGCCACGCAGCTCTGGTCTGTGGTGTTTGGTGTCCTGACCTCTCCCCTCGGCAACCCAGAGGTGGGGAGGCCTGCGTGAGCCCCCAGTGAACCCAGCGAGCTCCTGGATGATCCTGTGCTGTGGGTTGGGGGGGTGGGTGGGGGTGGGGACCCCTTCCTGCTGCGGCTACTCTGATCAGGAAGAGGAAGAGAAACGTCTCTGTCTGTGGGTCTCTGTCTGCGGGTTTCAGAAACATCCTTAGGATTCCGGAGCCCTCTGGGTCAGCACCACCCCTGCGCCCAGCCTCTGCCTTCAGATGTCCCAGCTCTTCAGTCACTATGAGGAGTCCCTACCACCACCATCACCTCTCCGGTTTCTTCTGGCGTCTATTACACACCTGGCACTTTTCTAAGGCTCAGGGGTGTACAACTATCTCAGCCACACCCTCGCTGGGCATTCACTTTTTTTTCTATTTTCTTTTTTTTTATTTTAACTTTATTCAAATTAATATGAGGGTACAATATTGTTCTCACTTCCAGGGTCTTTACCGTTTGTAGAAGAGCCCCTCACCCAGGGGGCGTGTTACACACCCTCACAATGTGCACATTAGGTGAGATCCACCTCGTGCCCTCCCTCCTCCTGCCATATCTTTTTCTATTTTCTTTTCTTTTCTTTTTTCTTTTTCTTAGAGACAGAGTCTCACTTTGTCACCCTCAGTAGAGTGCTGTGCATCACAGCTCACTGCAATCTCCAGCTCTTGGGCTTAGGCGATTCTCTTGCCTCAGCCTTCCAAGTAGCTGGGACTACAGGTGCCCCCCAGGACATCCGGCTATTTTTTTGGCTGCAGTTTGGTTGGTGCTGGGTTTGAGCCCACCACCCTCGGTATTTGGGGTTGGTGCCCAACTCACAGAGCCACAGGCGCCACCCATCTTTTTCTGTTTTCAACTATTCTATCACCCAGTCTCCCTATGATTTCACAAGATGAGAAGCAAATACCAGTACATGTGTTTCTTTGCAAAAAGAAGCCGTGTAATCTGATGTAATGTGGTCCATGGTGATGGAGGCTGTTTGACTGTGTCAACATTTCCGGGACTCACAGAGCAGGCTTCTGTGAGCATCCCACCTCGCTTCATCAGAAAGGGTCAGGATTGGCTCAGCATCTGTGGCTCAAGTGGCTAAAGCGCCAGCCACATACACCTAAGGTGGCAGGTTCGAATCCAGCCCAGGCCTGCCAAAACAACAATGATGGCTGCAACCAAAAAATAGCCGGGCACTGTGGTGGGCCCCTGTGGTCCCAGCTACTTGGGAGCAGAGGCAGGAGACTCGCTTGAGCCCTAGGAGTTGGAGGTTGCTGTGAGCAGTGAAGTCATGGCACTCTACCCAGGGTGACAGCTTGAGGGTCTGTCTCAAAAAAAAAAAAAAGAAAGAAAGAAAGAAAGAAAGGGTCAGGGAGAACAGTAGACACAGAAGGATGCAACCTTAGGAAGCTTGGAGGTAGAAAACGACGGCTCAGAGAAGAGACCCCAGCTGAGAAACACTTGGGGGCCTTCCCATGGTCTATCCGGTCCTCCAAGGGGCCATGTGGAATTCAGGCCTGTCACCCTTCCTGCTCCCCAGCGTACCTCAAAGGTTGAGCAGAGGAAGCTCTTTCCTTGTCTGCCTCCTGAGTGACCTCTTCCTTCCTCTTTTTCCAGGGATATGTGCTTCTAAAAAAAAAAAAAAAGACTCAATGATCAGGAAAGAAGTTGATATGGAGAAGGAGGGGGTCCTTGCTTTTGACTCTGTCTGCCATGCGGGAAGGAGGGAGAGGCATCCTAGGCTTCCATCCACGGCTCTCCCCAGATGTGAGCACCCATCATGAGCACCAAGGTGGGGGCCACGGGTCAGGAGCATGATTCTGCTGCTTGTGGAGCAAGTTCTGAGCAGCTAGCTCTTCCTCTGCTTGCCCCCAGCTGAGCAGAGCCCCCCAACCTTACCCAACTTGTAGAGTCCACCTCGGGAAAGACTTGGAACCCACCCTCTGAAATATTCTTCCTCTACCACTGTCATGGTCTCTACTCTACCCACACCGTGCAACCACTACAATTTTTTTTTTAAATCAGCTTCATACAGTATAATTTACGTGCATTAAAATTCGTCCATTTTAAGTGTATAGCTTGGTGCATTCTGATAAATTATATAGTGTGTAGCCACCATTGCAATTATGATATACGGAACATCTTCATCAGCAAAATCGGTCCCTCCTGCCTTTGGCAGTCACTCCCCACCTCACCCCTCACAGCTGCAGCCCCGATCTTCCTTCTGGGGCTTGGCCTTGGCAGTCTCGTGAATCATACAGTACCTGGTTTTTCATGATGATGTCTCAGTATAATGTTTTGAGGTCCACTCAAGTTCTTGCATATTATTAATCGTTCATTTGCTTTTATTGCTAAGTATGGATTTACCCGGCCAGGCATAATGGCTCATGCCTGTAATCAAGTGAGACCCCACCTCTACTAAAAATAGAAAAATTAGCTGAGTGTTGAGGTGAGTGTCTATAGTCTCTGAGGCTGAGGCAGGTGGCTCCCCCGAGCCCAGGAGTTTGAGGTTGCTGTGAGCTGGGCTAACACCATGGCACTCTAGCCTGGGCAACACAGTGACACACTGTCTCAAAAAAAAGGACTGATTTACCTCGATTTGCTTATTCCTTCCAGCTGAAGAACATTTGGGTTGTTTCTAGTTTTTAGCTACTGTGAATCAAACTGCTGGATTCGAAACTGCCAGCTCGGATGTACATGGCTGGTGCCCTAGCTACTTGAGCCACAGGCACCAAGCCAGCTATGAGCATTTGTATGCAATCATTTTTATTTAATAATTTTCTTGGGCGGCACCTGTGGTTCAGTGGGTGGGGTGCCAGCCCCATATACCGAGGGTGGCGGGTTCAAACCTGACCCCGGCTAAACTGCAGCAAAAAATGGCCAGGTGTGATGACTGGCGCCTATGGTCCCAGCTGCGGGGGAAGCTAAGGCAGGAGAATCACTTAAGCCCAGGAGTTGGAGGTTGCTGTGAGCTGTGGCACCACAGCACTCTGTCGAGGGTGATAGAGTGAGACTTTGTCTCTACAAAATAAATAAATAAATAAATATAAATAAAATAACTTTCTTTATATAGAATAAAATGATTTTCTTTTTTTTTTTTTTGTAGAGACAGAGTTTCACTCTGTTGCCCTTGGTAGAGTGCCATGGCATCACACAGCTCACAGCAAACTCCAACTCCTGGGCCTAAGCGATTCTCTTGCCTCAGCCTCCCGAGTAGCTGGGACTACAGGTGCCTGCCACAACACCCAGCTATTTTTTGGTCGCAGTTTG
The DNA here is from genome assembly GCA_963574575.1 of Galagoides demidoff. Classification (NCBI taxonomy): domain Eukaryota; kingdom Metazoa; phylum Chordata; class Mammalia; order Primates; family Galagidae; genus Galagoides; species Galagoides demidoff. The sequence continues at coordinate 18,500 of CAUYQV010127029.1, forward strand.
GCCAGGCCGGGTTTGAACCCGCCACTCTCGGTATATGGGGCTGGTGCCCTACTGAGCCACAGGCACTGATCAAATAAAATGGTTTTCAAGTAAAACTTAATATCACTACCACAAATGGAAAACCTTTATAGCTTACCATAAATCAACTAGGTAAAAATATTTACAAGGATAATTTAAAAAATAATGAATTCTTGGGGCTGAGCATGGCAGCTCATGCCTGTAATCCCAGAACTCTGGGAGGCCAAGGTTGATGGATAGCCTGAGCTCAGGAGTTCAAGATCAGCCTGAGCAAGAGTGAGACACTCATTTCTACTAAAAATAGAAAAACTAGCCAGGCATAGTGGCAGGCACCTGTAGTCCTAGCTACTAGGGAGGCTGAGGCAAGAGGATCACTTGAGGCCAAGAGTTTAAGGTTGCTGTGAGCTATGATGTCACAGCACTCCACCCAGGGCAACAGAGTGAGACTCTGTCTCAAAAAAAAAAAAAAGTTACAAATTCTTTCTTTTGTCCCAGGTACAAAAAAAAAGTAAAAGGAAAAAAGCTAAAAAATTCCAACTAGTGGGTGGTGCCTGTGGCTCAAGGAGTAGGGCACTGGCCCCATATAGTGTGGGTAACAGGTTCCATCCCAGACCCAGCCAAACTGAAAAAAAAAAATTCTGACTAGCCCCTTGCCTGATATCTTAGATTCCCTAGAAGTCAGGAGAAGGGATTCTGGTGTAAAGGATTTATGGTGGGAAGGCTCCCTTAAGGGAGGAAGGGAGACAAAGAGTCTCAAGGCTCAGTGCTCAGAGGTTAGGGCACTGGCTACATGCACTGGGGCTAGTGGGTTCGAACCTGCTGAACAAACAACAATAACAACAAAAATAGCTGGGTGTTGTGCCAGGCGCCTGTAGTCTCAGCTACAAGGGAGGCTGAGGTAAGAGAATCGCTTGAGCCTTAGAGTTTGAAGTTGCTACCAGGGCCACGTTGTGACTCTGTCTCAAAAAAAAGAGGCTTAAGTGAACCAGTAGGGAGCTGTGGAACAGGGAGAGCACCAGAGATGAACCCCTGTGAGGTGGGGAGGCGAGGGCTGGGCTTTTTTCTCCTGTATCAGGCCTTGACTGCAAACTGCCTCAGGGGTGAGGGTATAATCTCCCACTTATTTCTACAAGAGGCAATTTCCAAACTTAAGGAAGCAGCTTTAGTGTCAGCCGCCAACACTGACAGCAGCTGGGAGGTGAATGTACCCACTGCATAAAGGAGATTGATTAGGAGAGGCCAAAACAGCATGGACTATATCAGCCAAAGGCTTTGACCTTGGGCAGTGATTTTCAGCCGGGTACCCTGGCACACCGGTGTCCTGTCAGAGGATCTTAGGTGTGCCTCCAAAATGTTTAAAGATGGTTAATTATTTTCGAAAGAAGTTTGAAGCATAGTAAGTATATTCTCTTTTTTCACTTTTTTTTTTTTTTATAATTTAAGCGTGCTGTAGAACCTTAACTATAGGTTCAAGTGTGCTGTGAGATTTTAAAAAGGTTGAAAAACACTGACCTAAGGTCTGCTATCTCTTGAAGTTAAAAAAAAGAGAGAGAGGTCAGGTGTGGTGGCTCACACTTGTAATCCCTGCACTCTGGGAGGATGGGGCAGGAGGATCCCTTGGGGTCCAGCCCCAGATGCCAGCCCTTCCATTCGGCACCCTGCGCCTGCTGTATGCCCCTGCATCCCCCCACCCCTCCTGCCTGCTGGTCTGCTCTGTGCAGAGGAAGTTGTGTCCGGCTGCCTTGCCAGGTGGCTTCCACATAACTGCATGAGGGGAGAAACCTGAGAAGGCTGTAGTCCAGGAAGGTGAAATCGTCCCTCTTGCTCTGCCACAGGTGAGACCTTCAGCAGTGGCTGTGTCTCCTGTACGGGTCCAACCTCCAGGGCCCAGCCTTTAGGTGGCTGTGACCCCTGGAGGACAGCCCTTCTGTGGCTTCTGGGCTCCCTGCTGGGCACTGCACTGTCCCCTGACTTTTCATCTCTTCCTTTATCTGTGTAACCAACTCCTTCCTTCCATCTATGGAAAGACCTAGAGTAGTTTCTTGACTGACACAGGGAAGCAGACAGCAATGACCTGACTCACCGATGAGAAGCCTCACACCCAATCCTCCACTAAGGTCATTTGACTGTGAAAGTCACCCAAGGCCAAGACCTCAGATTTCCCTACTTGAAAACTCAGAATAAAGAAGGAGGCTTGGCACCTGTGGCTCAAGTGGCTAAGGCACCAGCCACATACACCTGAGCTGGTGAGTTCGAATCCAGCCTGGGCCCGCCGAACAACAATGACGGCTACAACCAAAAAATATCTGGGCATGTGGCAGGAGCCTGTGGTCCTGTCTACTTGGGAGGCAGAGTCAGAAGAATCGCTTGAGTCCAGGAGTTTGAGGTTGCTGTGAGCTATGATGCCATAGCACTCTACCCAGGGTGACAGCTTGAGGCTCTGTCTCAAAAAAAACGAGAAAGAATAAAGAAGGAACTGGAGGGCGGGTGAGGAGGCATTGACTGCGGACAGGCCTCCGGGAACCCAGCCTGGCGCACTTGCCCTGCCCCCGCTCAGCAGTGCCAGCGCTTCCTGGCCTGATTAGTTATAGGACTAATAATGCCTTTCTGCTGCTCAACAAAAAAAATAGTTTCTCATCACCCAGCAAAGCCTCTCAGGAACAAGCAGGATATAAAGAGAGAGGTCTGGCCCAAGGGGGACAGGGCAGCAGGACAGGGGGGTAGAGAAAGATTGCAGTGACTTAATTCAGAGCCACTTAAATAGATGGTCTGTGAGACCTAATTCGCCGGTTGTTTCCTCGTGTGTCCCTGAGACTTTGCAGGCTCTGAGGCAGCCCCTGCTTCCAACCCCAGCTGGAATTGCCCTTCAGGGGGAGGGATGAGATTAGTCTGAGGAGACTAAGGCCAAGGCCAGAATGCCGATGGTTTGCCGAGGGCTCAGTTGTCATTTTTTTCCTTGGAAATGGGCCATGATTAGAGAGAGGATGGAAAGGGTCTCCGAGCAGCCACCAGCGTCTGGGGCACCAGTTTCTTCTGGTGCTCTAGATTTTCATCAGTCTGACCCCTGGCAGTGTACACTGGAAGACCTCCTGGTAGGCAGAGGCCAGAGCCTGCTCCCCAGGAGCCTCCATTAGTGACATTTTATCTTTGTTTGAGACAGAGTCACCCTCGGGTTGAGTACTGCAGGATCACAGCTCACAGCAACCTCAAATTCCTGGGCTCAAGAGATCCTCTTGCCTCGGCCTCCTAAGTACCTGGGACTACAGGAGCCTGTCACAGTGCTCGGCTATTTTTTTTTTAGAGATGGGATATTGGTCTTGCTTAGGTTGTTCTGGAACTCCTGAGCTCAGGCAATCCATCCTCCTCGGCCTCCCAGAGTGCTGTGATTACAGGCATGAGCCACGACACCTGGCCTCCTTTTTTCTTCTTCCTGCCTGAGACAGAGTCACTCTGTCACCTGGGTTGAGTGCCATGGTATCATCATAGTGCACAGCAACCTCAAACTCTTGGGCTCAAGTGATCCTCCTGCCTCAGCCTCCCAAGTAGCTGGAACTACAGGCACCTGCTACTACACCCACTAGTTTTTCTATTTTTTGTAGAGACAGGAGTCTTACTCTTGGTCAGGCTGATCTTAAACTTTGGGCCTGAAGCAATCCTCCGGCCTCAGCCTCCCTAGTGCTGGAATTACAGGTGTGAGCCCCACACTCAGCTTGCTTTTTTCCATCTCCGTAAGCTTGTATTGAGTACACGTGTCGGGCACTGGGCCAGGCAGTTCAGGCCTTTGCTCACTCTTTTTCTCTTGCTGTTTGACAGCAAGGCTCAAAGAGGTAAAATAGCATGGCAAGGTCACACAGCTGCTCTGACCCCTGCTGCAAGGGCCAGGCTTACCCCCCTCAGTCTGGAGAGCAAGATAAATACCCAGTGCCGACCAGGCAGAGGGGAGGGCCCAGCTCGGGGATGGTAGGAATGTGCAGAGGTAAGAAGGAGGCTGGACTAGAGCAGGGAAGGAAGGAACCAGCCAGATGCTCGTGCTGCAAAGCAGGTGATCACTGTGTCTGGGAGTAAATGGAGTCTTCCAGAACCCTCTGCCTGGAGTGCCTTCCTTTGCTTGGAAACCATCCCAAGGAGCCCTTATTTCTTGCTCACCAGGGACCTAAGGGAGTAGTCACTCTGTGCTGGGGCTCACCCAGGGCTGCAGGGAACACAGATAGCAGAAAACAGGATGTCTCCATCAGGAAACCCAGAGGGTGAAGGAAAGGACGTCTTATCCAAGACATCCATAAGGGGATGAGTGAGCAAACCGCTGAGACGCACAAGGAGGGCTGTCAGGGAAGACTCCTCAGAGGAGATGGTCTCTGAGTCAGACCAGGCAGGGATTGGGCTGCAGTTGCTGGACTGGGAAGAAAGGCCAGGCCCGGCAAAGGTGCAGAGGAGAAAAGGGTAGGGAAAGGCTAAGACAGGGGAGGAGATGAGGGGGCTTCAGTGCCAGCTGTTAGGGCTGATGTAGGGGAAGATGAGCCTGGGCAGGTAATCTGGGTCAGATTATAAAAGGTCTTAACTGAGATATCCTCCATGCAAGACATATGTGCAGTACTGCAGAGTTGTCATTAATGAGAACCTCAGTACTTTGCATTATTAATGTCATTAATATGTTAATTTTTTTTTTTTTTTTGAGACAGAGTCTCACTTTGTCACCCTCACACCAGCCTCAAACTCTTAGGTTTAAGCAGTTCTGTTGCCTCAGCCTGTCAACTACACAACCCTAGGCTATTTTTAGAGGCAAGGTTGAGCTCTTGCTCAGGCTGGTCTCAAACCTGTGAGCTCAGGCAATCCACCCTCCTCAGCTTCCCAGAGTGCTAGGATCACAGGTGTGAGCCACCACGCCTGGCCCCTAATATGCTGACCTTTATGACACCACTCCAGGACATGGCCAGGCTCCCCCTCGTAGCCAGGAAGAGTGCAGGACAGGAATTCTTCCTCTAGCTTCCTTCCTTCTCCGTCATCAGCGAGAGGTCTTTCTTGGGGATCCGCTCTGTTCCCTTAAGGACAACCTATACCACCGACATAGTCTTTGTACCTAAATGAAACTGTCATTTCCTCAAGAGAAATGGTGAGTGAACAGGATCAGAAGGTGGGAAGCCCAGGTTCTGGTCTGAACTTTGTCACCAGTCCGTGACCCTGGGGCAGTCGCTTCCTCTCTCTGGTCTTGATCTCCTCATCTTTTTTTTTTTTTTTTTTTTTTTTTTTACAGTGCCTCAAGCTATCCCCCGGGGTAGAGTGCCATGGCATCGCAGCTCATAGCAACCTCCAACTCCTGGGCTCAAGCAAGTCTCCTGCCTCCACCTCCCAAGTAGCTGGGACCACAGGTGCCCGCCACAACGCCCGGCCATTGTTTGGTTGCAGCCATCATTGTTGTTTGGCGGGCCCAGGCTGGGGATTCAAACCCACCACCTTAGGTGTATGTGGCTGGTGCCTTAGCCGAGTGAGCCACAGGCGCCGAGCCTTTTGTTTGAAATATTATTGGTTCTTTCTGTGTTCTGTTTTCCAGAAGTCAAGAAAATAATTCTCTGTCTTTTAAGCTATTTATAACTTTTCAAGCAATGTATGTACTTATGAGCAGAATTTGAAACATGTATTTTTCTCTCTCCTTGATTTCTCCGGAAATTTGAAAGTCATTAGTAAGTATCATTAGTTTCTGACAATACAGTTATTTGCATAAGTTCAATAAGAATCTGTTTTGTTCTATAGGACATGATGGAGGCACTGATTATTTTACCAAGGCTTTGGCTGGAATAGCATTTCCAGAGGTGTCCAGACTGCGTTAAGGAATTAAGGTTGACTTTATAAAGCCAATAATGAAATCCTTTGGAAAACTGGCCAGATACCCATCAGTAACCTTTCCTGATCTGTGGTAAGTAACGAAGGTCGCTTGCTATCAGGTCTGAGAAATTGAAAGGTGCTTGGGAAACCTCAAAAGAAGAGGAATGTACCCAATACATACAGGTATCTTATGGCACAGATGAAACCTAGGCTCATGAAAGGCTCTTGAAAAAGTCCAGCCTGAAAATTCCTTATAAAAGATTCCAGCAAAGCAAAAAAGGTCTAGATGACTAATAATAATTCTTACTGTGCTTTATGCAAATGATCAGTATACTGAGGTCCAGGTTATTTTAGCAACTGAGTTGGTTCTACTGTAATTTATCTTTTGTAAAGAGAGAAATTGGAGAGAGAGAGAGAAATAATTCAAAGGAAAAAGAAAAAGGCTGTGGCCCACCTGTATTAGATCCCAGCCTTGTCTGTACTGTCAACTCATAAAATGAGTCATAACTGTTTTAGTAAATTGAACTGTTAAATGGGACTAAGAGACTGGCCAAAGAATGTGATGTGAATAT